>JAVSCE010005454.1:0-286626 GCA_032199065.1 Smutsia gigantea | reverse complement strand
TCTCTGCACAGCCTTCCCACACAGCCGTCCTCTGGGCCCCTCTGTCTGCACAGCCATCCTCTGGGTCTCTCTGCACAGCCTTCCCACACAGCCGTCCTCTGGGCCCCTCTGTCTGCACAGCCATCCTCTGGGCCTCTCTGCACAGCCTTCCCACACAGCCGTCCTCTGGGCCCCTCTGTCTGCACAGCCATCCTCTGGGTCTCTCTGCACAGCCATCCCGCACAGCCGTCCTCTGGGCCCCTCTGTCTGCACAGCCATCCTCTGGGTCTCTCTGCACAGCCATCCCGCACAGCCGTCCTCTGGGCCCCTCTGTCTGCACAGCCATCCTCTGGGTCTCTCTGCACAGCCATCCCGCACAGCCGTCCTCTGGGCCCCTCTGTCTGCACAGCCATCCTCTGGGCCTCTCTGCACAGCCGTCCTCTGAGCCTCTGACCTTGGCGCTGCCACCACTCCAGGCTCTGCTCTGCTCTCCTGCAGCCTTGCAGCCCTGCCACCCTGTCGCGCCCAGAGCACTGGGTGGAGCTCTCTGTATAGAGTTAACAGCCATGTATTGCCCACAGGTGTGCAGTGAGCTAACCAACCAGGGCCAGGTGAGAATCCTGGCCACAGGAACTCTCATTTTATGCACACCTGCCCTCCCCCACCCCTCCCCTTTGGTAACCACTAGTCCCTTCTGGGAGACTGTTGCTGTTTTGTTCCTGCATTTTGCTGCATTGTTATACTCCACAAGTGAGGGAAATCATTTGATACTGGTTTTTCTCTGCCCGGCTTATTTCACTGAGCATAATATCCTCCAGATACATCCATGTTGTTGCAAATGGTAGGATTTGTTTCTTTCTTATGGCCGAATAGTATTCCATTGTGTATATGTACCACCTCTTCCTTATCCATTCATCTACTGATGGACACTTAGATTGCTTCCATATCTTGGCTATTATAAATAGTGCTGTGATAAACATAGGGGTGCCTATGTCTTTTTGAATCTGAGAAGTTGTATTCTTTGGATAAATACCTAGGAGTGGAATTCCCAGGTCAAATGGAATTTCTATTTTTAGTTTTTTGAGGAATCTCCATATTCCTTTCCACAATGGTTGAACTAGCTTACATTTCCACCAGCAGTGT
Organism: Smutsia gigantea; assembly: GCA_032199065.1. Classification (NCBI taxonomy): domain Eukaryota; kingdom Metazoa; phylum Chordata; class Mammalia; order Pholidota; family Manidae; genus Smutsia; species Smutsia gigantea. The sequence continues at coordinate 285,504 of JAVSCE010005454.1, read as the reverse complement.
AAGAGGGTTCCCCTGTCTCCACATCCTCGCCAGCATTGGTTGCTCTCAGTCTTTTCGATTCCGGTCATCCTTACTGGTATGAGGTAATATTTCATTGTGGTTTTTATTTGCATTTCCCTGATAATTAGTGATGTGGAGCATCTATTCATGTGTCTGGTGGCCATCTGAATTTCTTCTTTAGAGAATTGTCTGTTCATATCCTTCGCCCATTTTCTAATCGGGTTATTTGCTTTTTGGGTGTTGAGGCATCTGAATTCTTTAAATATTTTGGATGTTAACCCGTTATTGGATATATCATTTACAAATATATTCTCCCATACTGTAGGATGCCTTTTTGTTCTGTTGATGGTGTGCTTTGCTGAACAGAAGCCTTTTAGTTTGATGTAGTCCCATGTGTTCATTTTTGCTTTTGTTTCCCTTGCTCAAGGAGGTGCGTTTAGGAAGAAGTTGCTTATGCTTATATTTAGGAGATTTTTGCCTTGTTGTCTTCTAAGAGTTTTCTGGTTTCATGACTTACATTCAGGTCTTTGATCCATTTCGAGTTTACTTTTGTCTATGGGGATAGACAGTAATCCAGTTTCATTCTCTTGCATGTAGCTGTCCAGTTTTGTCAACACCAGCTGTTGAAGAGGCTGTTATTTCCCCATTGTATGTTCATGGCTCTTTATCGTATATTAATTGACCATATATGGTTGGGTGTATATCAGGGCTCTCTATTCTGTTCCATTAGTCTATGGGTCTTTTCTTGTGTTAGTACCAAATTGTCTTGATTACTGTGGCTTTGTAGTAGACGTTGACGTTGGGGAGCATAATCCCACCAGCTTTATTCTTCCTTCTCAGGATTGCTTTGGCTATTCGGGGTCTTTTGTGATTCCATATGAATTTTATAACTGTTTGCTCTAGTTCGTTGAAGAATGCTGTTGGTATTTTGATAAGGATTGCATTGAATCTGTAGATTGCTTTAGGCAGGATGGCCATTTTGACAATATTAATTCTTCCTATTCATGAGCACAGATATGTTTCCATTTATTGGTATCTTTAATTTCTCCATGAGTGTCTTGTAGTTTTCAGAGTATAGGTCTTTCATTTCTTTGGTTAGGTTTACTCCTAGGTCTTTTATTCTTTTTGATGCAATTGTGACTGGAATTGTTTTCCTGATTTCTCTTTCTGCTAGTTCATCATTAGTGTATAGAAATGCAACAGATTTCTGTGTATTAATTTTGTATCCTGCAACTTTGCTGAATTCAGATATTAGATCTGGTAGTTTTGGAGTGAATTCTTTAGGGTTTTTTATGTACAATATCATGTCATCTGCCAACAGGGACAGTTTAAATTCTTCTTTAGCAATCTGGATTCCTTTTATTTCTTTGTGTTGTCTGATTGCTATGGCTAGGACCTACAGAACTATGTTGAATAAAAGTGAAGAGAGTGGGAATCCTTGTCTTGTTCCCAATCTTAAAGGAAAGGCTTTCAGTTTCTCGCTGTTAACTATGATGTTGGCTGTGGATTTGTCATATATAGCCTTTATTATGTAGAGGTACTTGCCCTCCATACTCATTTTGTTGACAGTTTTTATCATGGATGGATGTTGAATTTAGTTGAATGCTTTTTCAGCATCTATGGAGATGATCATGTGGTTTTTGTCCTTCTTTTTGTTGATGTAGTGGATGATGTTGATGGATTTTCTAATACTGTACCATTCTTGCATCCCTGGAATAAATCCTACTTCATCATGATGGATGATCTTTTTGATGTATTTTTTAATTCACTTTGCTAATATTTTGTTGAGTATTTTTGCATCTACATTCATCAGGGACATTTGTCTATAATTTTCTTTTTTTGTGGTGTCTTTGCCTGGTTTGGTATTAGGGTGATGCTGGCCTCATAGAATGGGTTTGGAAGTATTTCCTCTTCTTCTGTTTTTTGGAAAATTTTAAGGAGAATGGGTATTAGGTCTTCACTAAATGTTTGATAAAATTCAGCAATGAAGCCATCTAATACAGGAGTTTTCTTCTTAGGTATTTTTTTGATTATCAATTCAATTTCATTGCTGGTAATTGGTCTGTTCAGATTTTCTGTTTCTGAGTCAGCCTTGGAAGTTTGTATTTTTCTAGAAAGTTGTCCATTTCTTCTAGGTTATCCCATATGTTAGCATACAACTTTTCATTGTATTCTCAAATAATTCTTTGTATTTCCTTGATGTCTGTAGTGATTTTTCCTTTCTCATTTCTCATTCTGTTTATGTGTGTAGACTCTCTTTTTTTATTGATTAGTCTGGCTAGGGGTTTATCTATTTTGTTTACTTTCTCAAAGAACCAGCTCCTGGTTTCATTGATTCTTTCTATTGCTTTATATTTCTCGATTTTATTTATTTCTGTTCTAATCTTTATTATGTCCCTCATTCTACTGACTTTGGGCCTTATTTGTTCTTCTTTGTTTAGTTTTGTTAATTGTGAGTTTAGACTGTTCATATGGGGTTGTTCTTCTTTCCTGAGGTAGGCCTGTATTGCAATATACTTCCCTCTTAGCACGGCCTTTGCTGCATCCCACAGATTTTGCGGTGTTGAATCATTGTTGTCACTTGTCTCCATATATTGCTTGGTATCTGTTTTTATTTGGTCATTGATCCATTGGTTATTTAGGAGCACGTTATTAAGCCTCCATGTGTTTGTGGGCTTTTTTGTTTTCTTTGTGTAATTATTTCTAATTTCATACCTTTGTGGTCTGAGAAACTGATTGGTACAATTTCAATATTTTTGAATTTACTGAGGCTCTTTTTGTGGCCTAGAATATGATCTATTCTTGAAAATGTTCCATGTGCACTTGAGAAGAATGTGTATCCTGTTGCTTTTGGGTGGAGTGTTCTGTAGATGTCTGTTAGGTCCATCTGTTCTAGTGTGTTGTGCAGTGCCTCTGTCTCCTTACTTATTTTCTGTCTGGTTGATCTGTCCTTTGGAGTGAGTGGTATGTTAAAGTCTCCTAAATTGAATGCATTGCGTTCTATTTCCCCTTTTAATTCTGTAATATTTGTTTCACATATGTAGGTGCTCCTATGTTGGGTGCATAGATATTTATAATTGTTATATCCTCTTGTTGGATTGACCCCTTTATCATTATGTAATGTCCTTCTTTGTCTCTTGTGACTTTGTTTTAAGGAAACAAAAAAAAAATCTGTTTTGTCTGAAACAAGTACTGCAACAGTGGCTTTTTTCTCCCTATTAGTTGCATGAAGTATATTCTTCCATCCCTTCACTTTTAGTCTGTGAATGTCTTTGGGTTTGAAGTGAGTCTCTTGTAGGCAGCATATAGTTGGTTCTTGTTTTTTTTATCCATTCAGTGACTCTATGTCTTTTGATTGGTGCATTCAGACCATTTATGTTTAGGGCGATTATCAATTGATATGTACTTATTGCCATTGCAGGCTTTAGATTTGTGGTTACCAAAGGTTCAAGGGTAACTTTCTTTCTATCTAAGAGTCTAACTTAACTCATTTAGTATGCTATTACAAACACAATCTAAAGGTTCTTTTTTTCCCCTCCTTTTCTTCCTCCTCCATCCTTTATATATTAGGTATCTTATTCTGTATTCTTTGCTGATCCCTTGTCTGACTTTAGGGGTAGTTGATTTAATTTTGCATTTTCTTAGTAATTAACTGTTCTACTCTCTTTACTGTGGTGTTATTACCTCTGGTGATAGCTATTTAACCTTAGGAACACTTCCATCTATAGTAGTCCCTCCAAAATGCACTGTAGAGATGACTGTGGGAGGTAAATTCTGTCAGCTTTTGCTTATCTGGAAATTGTTTAATTCCTCCTTCAAATTTAAATGATAATCTTGCCAGGTAGAGTATTCTTTGTTCTAGGCCCTTCTGCTTCATTGCATTAAATATATCATGCCACTCCCTTCTGGCCTGTAAGGTTTCTGTTGAGAAGTCCGATGATAGCCTGATGGGTTTTCCCTTGTATGTGATCTTTTTTCTCTCTCTGGCTGCTTTTAATAGTCTGTCCTTATCCTTGATCTTTGCCATTTTAATAATTATATGTCTTGTTGTCCTCCTTGGGTCTCTTGTGTTGGGAGATCTGTGCACCTCCATGGCCTGAGAGACTATCTCCTTCTCCAGATTGGGGAAGTTTTCAGCAATTACCTCCTCAAAGACACTTTCTGTCCCTTTTTCTCTCTCTTCTTCTTCTGGTACCCCTATAATGTGAATATTGTTCTGTTTGAATTGGTCACAAAGTTCTTTCAGTATTCCTTCATTCCTAGAGATCCTTTTTCTCTCTGGGCCTCATCTTCTTTGTATTCCTCCTCTCAAATTTTATTTCATTTATCATCTCCTCCAACATATCTAATCTGCTTTTACAACCCTCCATTGTGTTCCTCAATGGTTAGATCTCCATCCTCAATTCTTTCCTGAGTTCTTGAATATTTTTCTGGACCTCCAGGAGCATGTTTATGATTTTTATTTTTGAAATCTCTTTCAGGAAAATTGATTAGTTCACTCTCACTTGACCCTTTTTCTGTTGCTGTTGAGATTTTGTTTTGAACCAGTTTCCTTTGACATTTGAAATTTGTATGTAATGAAATTTTTATGTATCTAGTGACCAGAAGCTCTAGTTTCTGGAACTGCTCAGCCCCTGCAGTGATATTGGGAGTCACAGGGGAGTGGTGCTGGTGCCTGGGGGGAGGAAAGAGCTGTTTCCTGCTTCCTGGCTCCTGTGCCTGTCTCCACTGCCAGAACCAGTGGGCTGAACACACAGGTGTAAGCCTCTATGGTTTGCGCTTGTAGTTGCTGTAGGTGTGGCTTCCATCTGGCTGGCCTGATGCCAAAGCAGGGTTTGCCGATTTGCAAGCCAGATTCGTGCTGGCCAGGTGGAAGGTGCAGCAGGCTGCATATCACAGTACACAGCCTTGGAGCTGCGAAGCCAGCAAGGGGGATGGAGCGCCTGAAGATCACGAATGTTCCCAACCTGCTGGGCAGAGTGCACCCGCACTATTTGTCTACCTGTCGTTTCTCCTGAGCAGTAAACTCTGTGCAATCCTTGCCCCTTTAGCAGCCCTCTTGCTTTTAGGAAGTCTCTCAGACTGCCCACCCAGATCAGCTGTATATGGATCCCTTTTTTCCACAAGCAGCTGGAATCTCAGTCTTTCCGGTATTCTGCCTGTCTTTGCTTTCCAACCTTACTGATCACCAGAGCACCATGCAGTGTTGGTTTGTGCTCCCAGAGCAGATCTCCAGCACTGGGTGTTCAGCAGTCCCACACCTCCACTCCCTCCCCACTCCGTTTCTCTTCTTCCCACCAGTGAGCTTGGGTGGTGGAAAGGCTTGGGTCCGGCTGGGTCATGGCTTTGGTATGTTATCCTGTTCCATGAGGTCTGTTCTTTCCTCCAGGTGTATGCAGTCTGGTGCAGCCTTCTTTCCTGTTGCTCTTTCAGGATTAGTTGTATTAGTTATATTTTCATATTATATGTTGTTTTAGGAGAAGTTCTCTGTCTCACCTCTCACACTGCCGTCTTTCTCAACTGCTTTCTTAATCTCAATGCTTTCTCTCTTTTTCTGTCTTATACATACACACACGTCTCATTTATGAAATTTGCTTCTTTCTGCATGATATTTTAAACCTTTCATGTGGAGACCATGTGCTTTTTAAAAGCAAAGACCACAGTTTATTCATCTTTGCACCCTCCATAGGACACCCAGGACAGTTCCTGGAAGAAGTAGAGTTAAATGTTTTTTGAATAAACTCTGTTCCCACATTTGGGTCTCTCTAGTTTCTTCAATTAAGGGCACTTACACAGGTATCTCCAGAGGGATTTGTATGGTATACCAGTGATCTCATTTCCAGACAAATTTTATATGTAATGGCATTAATGAAAATTGTGAAAAGAAAAAAGAACCTATGAGAAGTGTAGTTATACAGCATTAACTACAGTTTTTGACATTATTGACTATATTCCCTGCTCTGTACTTGTCATCCCAGTGACTTATTTATTTCATATTTGGGTGTTTGTACCTCTCTATCTGCTTCACCTCTTTTGAACCATTCCCCCTATGCCCCTATGGCAACCACCACATTGTTTTGGGTATTGATGAGTCTATTTCTGTTTTGTTTGTTTGTTTCTTCATTTTAAAAAAATTTAGATTCCACACATAAATGAAATCATGGTATTTGTCTTTCTCTGTTTGACTTATTTCATTTAGCACATTTCATAATGTATATAATTATCGAATCACTATGTTGTATACCAAAAGTCGATATAATATTGCATATCAGCTATATTTAAATAAAAATAAAGAAAAACGAATCTATTCACAACACCACAGTATTTTGTCCAATGTATATATCCCACTAATGTGCAGAAACACTCATCAAGAAACATCAATTGGTGGGACTATTTTTCCTATGTGGACTGTCCAGCTATAGACCCTTCCTTCCAAATGCCAACAGGTCTCTCAGTCATTGTGGCAAATCAAAAATGCCAGTAGAGTTAAGTTTTAAAAATATAAACCTCAAATCAATTTTTCAGATAAAAAAAAACTAGCATCATAAGGTGCCTTTTTTTGTTATTAAAAATGTTTGACCTTCATTATTGTAAAGGTGATGTATGCTTATTTACAGAGAAGCCTGAAAAGACAAGGAGAAATAAAAATACTGATTCTTCTGCCCCCAAAGTTAACCACTGTAACACCTTGTTTAATGTAATTCCACTTTTCAGTCCACATAAGCATAAATAAAAATAGTATTGTGCTATATATTCTGTTTTGTAACTTGCATTTTCTCTTAAGAATATATTGTAAATAGCTCTCTGTTGCTGGTAAAGACATTTCTCCAGCATTACTTTAATGACTGGTAGATTATTTTACTGTATGAATAATTACTATAATTTATTTTCTCAATCCCCTATCGCTGGAGCTTTTGGTTGCTCCCAATGTTTATAATTATTAACAGTGCTACAACGAACCGCCTTGTTACATATTTTATTAAACCATCATTGTTTTCTCTTATGATAACTCCTAGAGTGGAATATATATTTTAAAATCTTTTGGCACATACTGACAAAAGCCTTCCCCCATAGCCTTCAATCTGGGCTGCTTTTATAGCCTTCCTTATAGCCATTATTCAATCAATAGATGCCATTGAAACTTCAGTGTATGAAACTAACTCTTTACCATGATTCTTCCTCAAAGTGACCTGTTTTGTCTTTTAAGGACAACCCTAAAATAATTGAGGTACAAAGATACAAAAAGCCAGGAGAAGTAGAAATTGCATAAAGAGCCTCCCAGGCATTCCATTAGAATCAATGTACTTGATCATTATGTCTCTTTAAATGCTATTTTGAATATGCTCATTTTGTCTCCTTAAAATGCTGTTTTGAAATGCTGCTTATTTACTACTTAAGACATAAATAATTTATTCTAGGTTAAAAACTGTGTAGCTAGTGCACTGCACACATAATACCCTGTGTGCAGACTTTGAAATATGGGGCACCATTGCTATTCACTTAGGTCCCTTGCTGGTTAGCCTGAAGCAGCCAATACAATTGGAAGCTGATTGCACATGCGCTGTCTATGGAAGCTTCTAGAGTGCAGCTGTGTAAGGCAAGCCCTGGACTAAAAGTCCTTATGCTCAGTTGACTCACAGCCCTACTTATCTCTACATGAAGTCAAAATACAAACGCCAAAATTTCACTTTCCCCAATTTTCCATTTTTGCTAATTGCATTTACCTTGCTCTTTTCCTTTATATCCTACACACTTTTGACATTTTAAAAAAGGTGTTTTAGCCTCTGAATTTAAGCAAATTGGTCCACAGAACTCCCCAGTGAGTTGCATACTCTCAGCTAATATTCATTTCATGGTGTCCTAAATGTTAACATCCTCACCAAAGCAGCTTGGTTTTGCATTGGCTCCAGCTAATTTTAAATTGTATTTACGGAATTACTTGCTTTTTTCTTTAATGAGTCAGAATATCCTGTTCAGTTTGGTCAGCTATTTCACTACTATTCTTTACATGAGACAGTTAAATTATCATGTTAATCTTAAATGCAGAGAACCCATAGTAGGCTTGTGTTTGGATAAGAGAATGCTATTCTGCCAAAGGTGAGAATCTGGGCTTTCCTTGTAGGAGGGTTTCTTTATTTTTTATTTTTTATTTTTTATTTTTTATTTTTTATGATGTGGCCAAAATGGCTTGTGGTTATAGTATTGGTCAATACAAACCATCTTAGAATATTTACTTTTTTATATTATTTTTTTAAATATAATTTATTTTATTATCATTAATCTACAGTTACATGTGCAATATTACGGTTATTAAACTACCCCTTCATCAGGTCCCCCCCACCAACCCCATTACAGTCACTGTCCATCAGCGTAGTGAGACGCTATAGAATCACTACTTGTCTTCTCTGAGTTGTACTGCCCACCCAGTGCCCTGGCAACATTATATCTGCTAATCGTAATGCCCCTTTTTCCCTCTTATCCCTCCCTTCCCGCCCATTTTCCCCAGTCCCTTTCCCTTTGGTAACTATTAGTCCGTTCTTGGGTTCTGTGAGTCTGCTGCTGTTTTGTTCCTTCAGTATTTTTTCTTTGTTCTTATACTCCACATATGAGTGAAATCATTTGATACTTGTCTTTTTCGGCTTGGCTTATTTCACTGAGCATAATACCCTCTAGCTCCATCCATGTTGTTGCAAATGGTAGGATTTGTTTTCTTCTTATGGCTGAATAATATTCCATTGTGTATATGTAGCACATCTTCTTTATCCATTCATCTACTGATGGACACTTAGGTTGCTTCCATTTCTTGGCTATTGTAAATAGTGCTGCAATAAACATAGGGGTGCATCTGTCTTTTTCAAACTGGGCTGCTGCATTCTTAGGGTAAATTCCTAGGAGTGGAATTCCTGGGTCAAATGGTATTTCTATTTTGAGTTTTTTGAGGAACCTCCATACTGCTTTCCACAATGGTTGAACTAATTTGCAGTCCCACCAGCAGTGTAGGAGGGTTCCCTTTTCTCCACATCCTCGCCAACATTTGTTGTTGTTTGTGTTTTGGATGTTGGCCATCCTCACTGGTGTGAGGTGATATCTCATTGTGGTTTTAATCTGCATTTCTCTGATGATTAGCGATGTGGAGCATCTTTTCATGTGCCTGTTGGCCATCTGAATTTCTTCTTTGGAGAAGTGTCTATTCATGTCCTCTGCCCATTTCTTAATTGGATTATTTGCTTTCTGTTTGTTAAGGTACATGAGTTCTTTATATATTTTGGATGTCAACCCTTTATCAGATACGTTATTTATGAATATATTCTCCCATACTGTAGGATGTCTTTTTGTTCTACTGATGGTGTCCTTTGCTGTACAGAAGCTTTTCAGCTTGATATAGTCCCACTTGTTCATTTTTGCTTTTGTTTCCCTTGCCCGGGGAGATATGTTCATGAAGAAGTTGCTCATGTTTATGTCCAAGAGATTTTTGCCTATGTTTTTTTCTAAGAGTTTTATGGTTTCATGACTTACATTCAGGTCTTTGATCCACCTTGAGTTTACCTTTGTGTATGGGGCTAGACAGTAGTCCAGTTTCATTCTCTTACATGTAGCTGTCCAGTTTTTCCAACACCAGCTGCTGAAGAGGCTGTCATCTCCCCATTGTATATCTAAGGCACTTTTATCAAATATTAATTGACTGTATATGTTTGGGTTAATATTTGGATTTTCTATTCTGTTCCACTGGTCTGTGGGTCTGTTTTTGTGCCAATACCAAATTGTCTTGATTACTGTGGCTTTGTAGTAGAGCTTGAAGTCAGGGAGCGTAATTCCCCTGTTTTATTCCTCCTTCTCAGGATTGCTTTGGCTATTCGGGGTCTTTTGTGGTTCCATATGAATTTTAGAATTATTTGTTCCAGTTCATTGAAGAAAGCTGTTGGTAGTTTGATAGGGATTGCATTGAATCTGTAGATTGCTTTAGGTAGTATAGCCATTTTGACAATATTTATTCTTCCTAGCCAAGAGTATGGGATGCATTTCCATTTGTTAGTGTCCTCTTTAATTTCTCTTAGGAGTGTCTTGTAGTTTTCAGAGTACAGGTCTTTCACTTCCTTAATTAGGTTTATTCCTAGGTATTTTATTCTTTTTGATGCAATTGTGAATGGAATTGTTTTTCTGATTTCTCTTTCTGTTAGTTCATCATTAGTGTATAGGAAAGCAACAGATTTCTGTGTGTTAATTTTGTATCCTGCAACTTTGCTGAATTCAGATATTAGTTCTAGTAGTTTTGGAATGGAATCTTTAGGGTTTTTTATGTACAGTATCATGTCATCTGCAAATAGTGACAATTTGACTTCTTCTTTACCAATCTGGATGCCTTGTATGTCTTTGTTTTGTCTGATTGCTGTGGCTAGGACCTCCAGTACTATGTTGAATAACAGTGGAGAGAGTGGGCATCCCTGTCTTGTTCCCGATCTTAGATGAAAAGCTTTCAGCGTCTCGCCGTTAAGTATGATGTTAGCTGTGGGTTTGTCATATATAGCCTTTATGATGTTGAGGTACTTGCCGTCTATACCCATTTGTTGAGAGTTTTAATCAGGAATGGATGCTGAATTTTGTCAAATGCTTTTTCAGCATCTATGGAGATGATCATGTGGTTTTTGTTCTTCTTTTTGTTGATGTGGTGGATGATGTTGATGGATTTTCGAATGTTGTACCATCCTTACATCCCTGGGATGAATCCCACTTGATCATGGTGTATGATCCTCTTGATGTATTTTTGAATTCGGTTTGCTAATATTTTGTTGAGTATTTTTGCATCTACGTTCATCAGGGATATTGGTCTGTAATTTTCTTTTTTGGTGAGGTCTTTGCCGGTTTTGGTATTAGAGTGATGCTGGCTTCATAGAATGAGTTTGGAAGTATTCCCTCCTCTTCTATTTTTTGGAAAACTTTAAGGAGAATCGGTGTTATTTCTTCTCTATATGTCTGGTAGAATTCAGAGGTGAGTCCATCAGGCCCGGGGGTTTTGTTCTTGGGTAGTTTTTTGATTACCAATTCGATTTCGTCGCTGGTGATTGGTCTGTTTAGTTTTTCTGTTTCTTGCTTGGTCAGTCTTGGAAGGTTGTATTTTTCTAAGAAGTTGTCCATTTCTTCTATGTTTTCCAGCTTGTTAGCATATAGATTCTCATAATATTCTCTTTTGATTCTTTTTATTTCTGTGGGGTCCGTTGTGATTTTTCCTTTCTTGTTTCTGATTGTGTTTATGTGTGTAGATTCTCTTTTTCTCTTAATGAGTCTGGCTAGGGGTTTATCTATTTTGTTTATTTTTTCAAAGAACCAGCTCTTGGTTTTATTGATTTTTTCTATTGTTTTATTCTTCTCAATTTTATTTATTTCTTCTCTAATCTTTATTATGTCCCTCCTTCTGGTGACTTTGGGCCTCATTTGTTCTTCTTTTTCCAATTTCAGTAATTGTATCTTTAGACTATTCATTTGGGAATGTTCTTCCTTCTTTAAATAGGCCTGGATTGCAATATACTTTCCTCTTAGAACTGCCTTTGCTGCGTCCCACAGAAGTTGTGGCTTTGTGTTGTTGTTGTCATTAGTCTCCATATATTCTTTGATTTCTGTTTTGATTTGGTCGTTAACCCATTGATTAATTAGGAGAGTGTTGTTAAGTCTTCATGTATTTGTGAGCCTTTTTGATTTCTTTCTAAAATTTATTTCTAGTTTTATACCTTGGTGATCTGAGAAGTTGGTTGGTAGGATTTCAATATTTTGAAATTACTGAGGTTCTTTTTGTGGCCTAGTATGTGGTCTATTCTGGAAAATGTTCCATGTGCACTTGAGAAGAATGTGTATCCTGCTGCTTTTGGGTGTAGAGTTCTGTAGATGTGTTATGTCCGTCTGTTCTAGTGTGTTGTTCAGTGCCTCTGTGTCTTTACTTTAATTTTCTGTCTGGTTGATCTGTCCTTTCGAGTGAGTGGTGTGTTGAAGTCTCCTAAGATGAATGCATTGCTGTCTATTTCCTCCTTTAATTCTGTTAGCATTTGTCTCACATATGCTGGCACTCCTGTGTTGGGTGCATATATATTTATAATGGTTATATCTTCTTGTTGGACTGACTCCTTTATCATTATGTAATGTCCTTCTTTATCTCTTGCTACTTTCTTCGTTTTGAAGTCTATTTTGTCTGATACAAGTACTGCAACACCTGCTTTTTTCTCTTTGCTGTTTGCATGAAATATTTTTTTCCATCCCTTCACTTTTAGTCTGTGTATATCTTTGGATTTGAGGTGAGTTTCTTGTAGGCAGCATATAGATGGGTCTTGCTTTTTTATCCATTCTGTTACTCTGTGTCTTTTGATTGGTGCATTCAGTCCATTACATTTAGGGTGATTATTGATAGGTATGTACTTATTGCCATTGCTGGCTTTAGATTCGTGGTTACCAACGGTTCAAGGGTTGCTTCTTTACTATCTAACAATCTAACTTAACTTTCTTGTTAAGTTATTGTAAACACAGTCTGATGTTTCTTTATTTCTCTCCCTTCTTATTCCTCCTCCTCCATTCTTTCTATAATAGGTGTTTTATTCTTTGCCTTTAGTTAGTATTTGGATGGTCTGCTTTCTTTGCTATGATTTTATTTTCTCTGGTGACATCTTTTTAGCCTTAGGTGTGCTTCCATCTAGAGCAGTCCATTTAAGATATCCTGTAGTGGTGGTTTATGAGAGGCAAACTCTCTCAACTTTCGTTTGTCTGGAAATTGTTTAATCACTCCATCATATTTAAATGATAATCGTGCTGGATACAATATTCTTGGTTCGAGGCCCTTCTGTTTCATAACGTTAAATATATCATGCCATTCTCTTCTGGCCTGTAAGGTTTCTGTTGAGAAGTCTGATGATAGTCTGATGGGTTTTCCTTTGTAGGTGATCTTTTTTCTCTCTCTAGCTGCCTTTAATACCCTGTCTTTATCTTTGATCTTTGCCATCTTAATTATTATGTGTCTTGGTGTTGTCTTCCTTGGGTCCTTTGTTTTGGGAGATCTATGAGCTTCGTTGGACTGCGAGACTTTCCTTCCCCACTGAGGGAAAGTTTTCAGCAATTATTTATTCAAAGACACTTTCTATCCCTTTTTCTCTCTCTTCTTCCTCTGGTACTCCTATAATGCGAATATTGTTCCGTTTGGATTGGTCACACAGTTCTCTTAATATTCTTTCATTCCTAGAAATCCTTTTATCTCTCTCTGCCTCAGCTGCTCTGTACTCCTGTTCTCTGTTTTCTATTTCATTAACAGTCTCTTGCATCTCATCCATTCTGCTGTTAAGCCCGTCGATCGCTTGTCTGATTTCTGCATTGTCTTTCCTCAGTTCCCCTCTGTAGGTCCATCAGCATGGTTATGACTTTTATTCTGAATTCTTTTTCAGGAAGACTGTGCATTTCCATCCCTTCAGACTCCCTCTCTGGGGTTGTCTGGTTGATTTTGGTGTGAACCATATTCCTCTGTCTTTTCATGGCTATAGAATTGGTCACTGATAGTTGCCACGTATGTCAGCTGGGCTCTTTAAGACTTTAAAAAGAGAAGAAAAAAAAAGAAAGAAAAAAGAAGAAATAAAGAAAGAACGAAAAAAATAAAAAAAGGAAGAAAAGAAAAAACAAAAACAAAACAAAAAACAAAACAACAAAAAAACAAAAAAATGCCCACCGGACGTAGATTCTGTGGGAATGCTGTAGGTGGCGCTATTGCCCCACTATTCCACAGCTGTGACTGCTCCGCTCCACAGGGCCCTTTATTGCTCTGGCAGGGGTGGGAATGAATAGGAGGCTCTTGGTCTCAGTGAGAAGTTTAAGTATGGCTACGCTTCCTCAGTCACCAGCTAAGGCGTCTGAAACTCCCCTGGACTCCCAGCCTGCTGAGCTGAGTGTGCTGGGGCCATCCGGCTCCTCCGCTGGGCTCCTGTCTCTTTAAGACCGCTGAAGAAAGCGCGCACTTTTTTTTTTCCTTCCTGGGAGCTGGCTGCAAGCACCCTGGCGCGGTCCCCGCTCAGATCCTGCCCCTCTGTCTCTCCAATCTCTGCTGCACTGCGCAATGTGGGTCAGTGCTCTCCGCGCAGATCACCAGGGCTGGCTGCTTCGCGGGGTGTACTTCCACTCCCTCCCGGCTCTGAATCCTCTCCTCCCGCCGGTGCGCTGGGGTAGGGGAGTGCTCAGGTCCCGCCGGGTCGCGGCTCGTATCTTACCCGCCTCTTGGGGTGCCGAGTGCTCTCCGGTGTAGCTGCACGCTGTGCGCTTTCCTGTGTATTCTCGTCTCTCTTTTAGGAATAGATGTATTTGCTGTGTTTTCGTAGATAAATATAGTGTTGGGAGGAGATTTCTGCCGCCCTGCTCACACCGCCATCTTCCCGGAAGTCCAGGAGGCTTTCTTTAATAGAGAAGAGTAAACAAATCTTTGGAACTATTGGAGAATGTTTTTCATTCTTTTTTTTTTTAAAGCTTGCTTGTTTAATACCCCATTAATGAGAAGGCATAGGAGACTGCCAACTGAAGTTGATTGGAATGATCATAAAGTGCATAGCATAATACTGACTTTAAAGTGATTCTGAAAAACAGGATCATGATAACCGTATCAACACTGAAATAACAAAGACAACTATCTCCAGGTATATGTGGGATTAAAATGTGGTCCTTTACGCACTCATATTTTTTCATGCTCTTAACCCTTTCTTTGGAATTCCCCCAGCAGATTCAGAAATACCCACTACCAAATTGTCATCCTTAGCTATGAGGAGTAATAACAGACATTTCTATCAAGATGATATTTTCATTAGAATTACTGTTGTTTCCTTATTTGTCAGAAAAATAGCTGAGCAATGTCTTGTATTGACCATGTGTCCCAAATGTTCCAGATTCATCATTCTGGTGTTTTTATCACTGTTGTCTGAGGTCCCGTTCTGCTTCACTAGCTTGTAATTTACACAGATCTTTTCTGGTTGTTTTCTGCCTGACCCAGTTGTCTGGCTCTGACCGCTGGTTTGTTCTTCCCTCATTTTCTGGCTAGTTTCCTACTCTGCTGTTTTTCTCTGTCCTGCTTCATCCTGAGTGAGACACGGACCCTTCCTGTAATCCCCCAGTGGAAGTGGACACCAGGCTGTAACTTTTGAGGTTTTGGGAATATTGGAAGTGATTTAAATCCCAGAGGCCAGTAATGCAGACAGGAGCGCTCTCAGCATCCATCACAGGGATGCCCACCTGGACACTTTTCTTACTAGACTCTGTCAACAACCACTTTGCAGGACCTACTTATCTTCCTTAAATGCGGGGCAGCCCCCACCCCACATAGCATGTTCATGCTTCCCTTACTGGAGTCAAGAAAAAGGAAAAGGTTCTTCCTTTACCTGAATTTATCTCTTCCTTTGCAAAAGGATTGTTCTCTTCCCAAGGTTATGGTTACTTGAGTACATTTATTTCTTTTAGGGGTAGCCCCAACCCTGTGACCTTGCCCTTTGACATATGAAAGAGTTGAGAATTCAGTGGTCTGTTATCAGGTATTTCCTAAAGTTTGGGTTAGTGACTCAGGTTTGGAGTTTTTGCAGAGGGGTCAAGAGTGGGCTTCAGAAAATTTTAATCTTCCCACATGAGGGTGCTTCTGGCAGCCTATCTGAAGTCTATGTTATGTAAGTCCATATTAAGTAAGGAAACATTTTTCTTAAAGGAAGCTTAATCTTCAGAAGCATAGCCCCCATTAAAAGCCACATGGAACTGATGTTATTGACAAAGACATTGAACTTCCCGGTGGGAGCCATGTGCGCTCTGGTTTCACCAAGAGCAGCAAGAGTACTTTCACATTTACGCATCTCTGGGTGGTGTGTGCGGGAGCAGTACTAGAAAAGAGGTCTTATTGCCCATTACTCTATAGCAAGGCTTCCCCAAATGCAAATCAAAAAAGATTCTGTGAATCAAATAAGTGAGAAATACTGGGTAAAACAAGATTTTTTTCCCAAATAAAATGTCTTAAGACCTTTAATTTGCTCTTTCCATTATGCATCCTCCAGGGATGGCATAATGTGTTTCTCAAATTATTTGACCATTAAATTTTGGTTTCCTCACAAAGAGTTACTTTTCTAGAGTTACAGACAATATTAGATGGATAAAGATGATACCCTTTGTCCTTGTTAAGAACACTCAGTTTACATCCCATTACTAGGATAGGCTTAGAATTCGATTTCTAGCCTACCCCAGGGATTAGAGAGAAAGCCCAGAATCCTGTGATCTGGCAGCTTTAACAGCTTGAAAACAATCTGTTCCACTCAGATGGATTCTGTCCAGTAAGCCCAGATGGCACGGCAGACCCAGACACCCAGGATCTACACTCCCCTATTTTGTTCTCCCCTTTCTTTCCTCATCCTGGAAAGATCAGGCACATACACTAGAGAATTTTTCCCCTCTTACGTATCACTTCAGAAGCCCTCTTCGTGGCTCACTGCATTAAAATATTTTTTTTTACAGAAGGTTTTTAAGGGTCAACTCTGCCACTACTTATCAGACTTGAGATTTGTTTTTTTTTTCTGTTTTTTTTTTTTGATGAGGCAATGATAATATAATGTCTGGTTTCTGGTAGCAATCATGTACAGTAATTTATTAGTAGTCAATGATTCATTCATGTAAAATATAAAAATATAAACACTGTATTTTATGTCATACTATCAATGTTAATATATAATACCTGCTTTAGGATTTCCAGAACCATCCTTCATCTTTAGATGGTAAATCTTGCATAGTGACCATACGCTCTTTCTTTCTGGGTGAAAAGTATACATTTGATCATATAGGTCAGGTTAATTCCATGCTGAGAAGGTCTGTGGTACTCAGAGTGCTATTTCTAATCACAGTTGCTTTCCTTTAACCTCTAGAATGACCTGTCCTCAAGAGTCATGGGAGAGAACCTAGCTATGCTAATGAAAGAGTTAGGGTGTGGCATCCCAATTTACTCTAATGAATGTGGTCCCAATAGGGACGCACCCTCATCACCAGCATTTTATTTAAAGATGTGGGAAAACAAGATACCTACTGAGTGGATGTATTTGTGTCAGTTGATTACAATGGACAAAAAAGGAAACCAAATGAATAACTTATTAACCAGGTTATTGATCCTCTCTGTCACAGTATGAAGAGTCCCATTAACAGATTTGCTTTGTGGTGTAATTAAGGAGGAAGACTTCTGATGAGGAAGAAAGAGAAAAGTAAGCAAGTCAGTGAATAGATTTCTCCTGGAGTGAATTAGCCATTCACCCAAACACTCTGATCTGTTCTTATACAGTCAACTTGAATAAGAACTAGTTTTTTTGTATTGAATTTATAAAGCTCATCCATGAGGAAATAGAACAAAAGAGACTTCATTTTTCTTACTTGTCATTTCCCCAGGGATGTTATTTCTAAAACTTGTCAGTGACAGAGACTTAGTGAGAACAAGAGAGTTCAGCCTCCACTGTCAGAAGGAAAGAGAAAATGGCAGGAGATCAAGAGAACAGGGATTTCCCCATTGCTGAAAATAGTGAAACACATTGAAAATGGCCCAGTATTCGTAGTAGTCATTTTTTTCATGCGCCCAGAACACTTTATCAAAACCTTTAATATAGCATATGACACATTGTATTAAAATTTTTTATTTGCAATCTTCAGACAGACCTGTGAATAATTAGGTCACACCAAAAGACTTAATGTAGAAATTTATAGACCTAAAAAAACTCAAGTTTCCTGCACCATGGAACTGTGAAGTCTCTCAAAACTACAGAGATGTACCCGTAGGAGAGGAGTGGCTGAACACGGTAGGTGGTAAGGAGGCAACAACTGAAGGAATATGATCCCTGTATTGGTTAGGATGTTTTTAGTTGCAAGTAACAAAGCAACCTGACCAATGGCGATTTAAATAAATAGCGTTTTTTTTTTCACCATAGCAACAAATCTGGAGATGGACGGATGCTGTTAGTTCAGCAGCCCAATGTATGTCTAGGAAGCTTCATGCTAGCAAGATGGCTCCTTAAGCACCAGCCACCACATCCACATTCATGGTAGTGCCTGGGCAAGGTAGTGCAATTTTTGCCCCTAGAACTCATTCATTCATTTGTTCAACAGATATTTACTGAGCACCTGCTATGCCAATACTTAACTAGGCACAGGAAATAGAAAGATGCTGAAGACAAGGAGTAGAAGCAGAGCATCACATGTTTCTGTTCTTTTTATCAGAAAGCAAACACCTTCCTAGGAGCTTTCCAGAGGTTTCCCTTATGTTTCATGGACAAGGAAGGGGTATTGAATTCAATCACTGGTAAAGAGTAGTTGGAAGATTGCAAACTTACCCAGTCATAATTCATTTTCTGAGGCTAGGGGAGGGACTATTCTTCCCTAAGAACATATAACAATTATAATTTCTGGATTTTATCTGCAGTTTCTGTCCCTGGAACTCCATTCATTCATTTATTCAACAAGTATTTATTCAGCACCTGCTACATACCAGATACAAGCTAGGAACTGGGAATAGAGTGACGCATAAGACAGGGAGTTCCCAAACTTCCAGAAAATGAAAAAAATGCAAATAATTATAATGCATTGTGATAAGAGGAATTAGGGAGATACTGGCAGTGGAGAAAAGCCCAGAAGAAGTTATTAGTTTTTAAAGCAAAGAATAGAGGGACGGATTGAGATGAATGAAGACTTCCTTCATGAGGGCATATTACAGCAAGCTCTGGAGGCAAATGAGATTCCACAGAGCACAGAATGTTTGAAGGTTGAAGAGAGGTGGTGTGGGCGTCAGGAGGCTCTGAGCTAGCTGCAATGATCATGGGGTGCTTGGAGTCTTTTTCCCAGTGGAATTCAAAAGCCTTTTGCCTGGTTGGTATGTTGACTACTCATACCACTGGTTCAAGGAGTGTGAAGCAGAGAGTAGTGAGTAAAGGGGAACGTTGATTCTAATTTGGAGTCTTCTTTCTGGACAAAAACTCTTCCATTAACGTTTCAATCTCTTTAACCTTTCCCTTGTCCTGCCAAACTGAGGGACCGGAGAGTTAACATTCTCCATTAGGCTCAGAAAGATCAAACCTTTAAAAGAATCAGAAGGGAGGAGGCACCATGTCCCTCATGGTTTCTGATACATTTCTAACCTGTCACCCTCACTTGAGTAACTTTATTGGCGTGACAAGGCATACATGAGTGCAGTCTGTTCAAACACAGAGTGTTCCAGCTGCAAGCTCTCCTGCTTACAAGAGAGGAAGGCCTGAGGCTCCCTATTATATTCACAAGGGGCTTCAGAGTAGGAAGGGGCCCCACCGCTGTCTCATTTTAGGGAAATCCAAACAGTGCCAGACAAGGAAGACTTCCAAGTTTCCACAACTGTTAATCCACAAAAGACCTGGTTAGTCTTTCTCTAAGCCTAATCCTTCTGTCAATAACAGTTAGGGGTCTGAGCGCACACTGCCGTAGAAGCACTGGGTCGTACCAACTTTTTTTTGAATTAGTTGCTCAGCAAGTACGCAGCAAGCTCCTTAGAAAGCTGGGATTCTGACATCTGACCTTAGAGAAACTGATTGACGTAATCCAACTCCACAGCTTTATTTTGGGTCTGACTAAGGGAAATCCCGTACTGCCGAAGAAGAAGGATCTCCAGTTTAACGATGCATCTGAGGTCATAGAAAGAGACTAACAGTTTTATTTTGACCTAAAGATGTTATAGCTTAAAAACTTTCTTGATCCCTTTAATAGATAAATTAAATGTGGTTTTGGAGAAACATCTTGAACTGGAGTGCATATTGGATGCTGTAACCTGGTAGGATGATGTCAAAGCTCAGACCCATCCCCCTGCCAACCATGCTTTGCCTGGGCCAAAAGAAAAAAGCCAAGATCACTAGTAATGGTCCTCAGCATCAGAGCTGCTAGATGCCTGGCAACCTGTGGGCAGGAGACCAGAGAATTCTAAGGCATCAACTACATGCGTGAAACAAGGCCACATCCTTCTTCCATGCACCCAGTCACCATCTAGGAAATTCAGCTGATAAGAGGGCAGAAAGAATGAGCAAGGTGATAATCTGAAAATAATCTGAAAATATTTCTTCCTTCAGAGGATGAGCAATATTTAAAGGGATTTTTAAATGGTAGGGTCCAACTAAGTTTTGAATGGCATAAAATCAAGGATTTATTTTTCCCACCAACCAGAAACTGTGAGGTCAAAGGGAAGATGAGCAAGAGGCAAAGGAACAGAACTATACTCTCTTTGCACAACTGAGCTATTGCATGAGTTACATTTGTAAACATACAAAATGATGAACAACATTCTGCACAATTCCAAATTCTACAGATCCATTTTCCAAATTTTAAATAGGAAAATGGAGAGTAACAATAAAGGAGCATTTCTAGAAATCCAGCCTCAGAAATCATAGGCAATGAAGAACATTCTCTATTTTGAGTATTATTGTATAAGTTAAGCTATTTGTACACAAAATATTTATTTCTATTTTACTATCTAATTATAATGTATTTGGCATATGATGAAGAGTATATTTAAAATACATTTTTTTAGAATAGTTTTAGATTTGCAACATAGTTGCAAAGCTATTACAGAGGTTTCTCATAATACTCTTTACTAATTTCCCTGTTGTTAAAATCTCACATTAGCATGGTCTTACATCTTATATTAGTATTACATTTGTAGCAACTAATGAACTGATATATTATTATTAACTAAAGTCCATATTCTCTTCAGATTTCCTTAGTTTTTAGTTACTGTCCTCTTTCTCTGCCAGACCCCCACCCAGGCCCCACATCACATCCAGTCCTCATGTCTCCTTAGGCCCCTCTAGACTATGACAGCTTCTAACTTTCCTTTTTAATGGCCTTGACGGTTTTGAGGAGAACTGCTCGATAGTGTGTAAAATTCCCCTCAGTTTGAGTTTCTTTGATGTCTTTCTTATGATTAGTTTGGGGTTGTGGGTTTTCTTTGGGGAAGACAGAGGAAAAGTGCCACTGTATCTTATCAAGGGCACATGGTGTCCACATAACTTCAGTCACCGGGCCGAGGAGTGTCCTGCTGGCTTCTCCACAGTCATGTTACTCTTTCCTCTTCTTTGCATCCCACACTCTTTGGGAAGGGGTGTCCTTTTGTTAACCATTCTCCTAAGTTTTGTCTCTCATCATTTTTGTATCTCCTCTTCCTTCTTCTCAGTAGGAGCCTGGCATTCAGTGTACAAATAAGGGAAATCTGCCTTCTATGCTCTTCTACTTGGAAGTTATAAAAAGATAAAGAAAATATTTTTGTCACTTTCTAAAAGACAATAGGAACAATTATTTTCTATTTAGAGAAGTTCCTTTTAAGTGAAGTGTTTAAAACTTTTTCTGCCTATGTAATAAGGCGCATAATTCACTCTAAGGCTGGTAATTGGATCACCATGAGGGTCGAGTGGCAATGGGCCTGGTGCAGAGGTCACTCCCTGTCCCTTCAAGAGCATGAACCGTAAGGACAGTATTGGGGTGATATTTTATTGTGCTTTCCACTGTTTAACCATCTCTGTAAACCAGTGCTTAATTCCTCCTTTTCCAAGAACCAGCTGTAAGAACTTGGGTCAAATCATTTCACCTTTTGAACCCTCAGTTTCACATTGTCACACTGGGGTAGGACTGCTATTACCTGTTTTACCAACCTTAGTGCATTTTTGACGAGATGTTGTTGATTAAATTTGTGTATGGTGCCATGGTGAAAAGCAAAATACGGGTGTATAACCCTTTGGCCATAATTCTGAAATTAAAAACACTTTTCTTAAAACTGGAAGTTATTTCATAACTCCCTTGACAGCAAAACATGGCATGACCTGTATGAGGCTATTGATAATTTGTACTTATCCTACTTAGTGCAAACATTTATACCTTAGCTGCAGAACTGTGAATGTATTTGATTATGGAGTACTGTTCAGACTCTAACGACATTATTTAATATATGACATATGTAATCAATTATAATTCTAAATTCCTAGCATTTCTGAATTCCAGACCTGGTGCAAAGAGGTTCAGATAAGAGATTGTGAATCTCTGTGTCAAGGTATCATTATTATTTCTTTGCCACTGAATAGAATTTCTCTCAAATATTTCTAAAGCCGCAGACACTTACTTTTTCCCCTTACATTGTAGAGAGTGACAGCAAACTCTCCTATTCATGTTTTCACTTATGAGGTGGTCTCAAAATTCTTCAGTGTCAAAGCTAAGAGGTACATGGAAATGTTGTTCTAGATTATCAGGTGGGTGCTTTCCTCCTTTGGGTGAACTATGGTCTAAAGCCTATACACAGAAGGTCACACAGCAACGGAGAGGTGTCTAGGTAAGTCAAAGAGTCATGTGACCTCTCCCCCCCCCCCATCTAACCCCCCACATACAACCTCCATTCCTAGTTGGTAGTCTCTTTTCTATGATGAAACCCATTTGATGGTGTACTTTAAATCAGCTTTAATTGAACACTTGCTGTGTTTTAAAGATACTGTTCTTCCTTATCTATGTAATTTTTCTTTTCACCCTATCACTTTTTTAAAGCAGAAGAATGTGTGTGTGTGTATCTGTGTGTGTGTGTGTGTGTGTGTGAAAACTATGAAAGTTTTTGGCTGGTGCATTATTATCAGGAGAAATATTTTTTTTCTATTTATTTGGTTAACTTCACCTGTTGATAGTCTAGGAAGCATTATAACTATTTCAAACTGTATGTAAAGAACTATCTTAATTAAATGCAATGCATCCCGTAGAACGTCAATGAGCTGTAAAATCAGCTCTTCACCTTCAAATGCCTGATCGCTAATCTCACGTGGTATTCTAGCAACAGGCAGCCATGAAGTTAATACCAGACTAGAGTCCTAGAACCAGATAGAAGTTTTATGTTGCCTTTTTGTTAAAAAAACTTTCTATCTTAACTCTCAATTGTATATGACAAACTGGATATGATTTGACCTCTGAAGTTATTCTTCTTGTTTTGTATTCCAGATGGCTCTCAGTACAAATAACGCAAGCACGAAAGAGGCTACTCTGATTAATAATTTGTGCTTTCTAGTGAATTTATGCATCAAAATGTGCATAAAGGCCACAGTAGCCCTATTAGCACTGTGTGTTCACAGGAGGAGAATTGATTGGAACTAACTCTATGAATCATGTGTAGAACATTATCCTTGAGTGGAGTTATATGTGTGTCCTAAATATTATGCTTTGTTACAGATTCTTGGCCCTGATCCTACTTGTGAGATCAGAGTAAATTGCTCTCTTTGGTGGGGGGTGGTGGGTCATTAACTATTTCTGCCCTGATGAATCACAAAGCGATACAAAGTACTGTATTTCTCTGGGTTTTACATACACATTAGTACCCACTGCTTGAGTCCCCAGGCGCCTTTGTATGCTCAGAAATTCCCAAATGACGAGGTGAAATCACACAATCGGTTCCAGACAATTCTTCAATCAACCGCATCCAGCTGGAAACAAAACTCCCTCCCAGTCAAATATTTCCACCCAAGGTTTGAGTCAAAAGAAAAATCTTCCATTCTGCAAGATTACTTCCATTTTCCACAGATCACATTTTTTTGGATAAATTTAGATATTCCGGCCAGAGATGGTTGTGAAAGTCTAATGTACTGTTTGTCATCTAAAATGACGGTGCCTCTACCGGGAGGGCATGTGCTTTTGAGTCGCTTCTGCTACAGCGGAGCAAGGCGATTCTCTGATGTGTCCACATCTTCTCTTCCAAGGGCAGTCCTAACGAAGGTTCTAGGCAGGTTTGCTGTAAGGACCTTTGCTGGAAGCATTTTCGCCACAGGACCAATTGGCAGAAAGTAATTTTGCCTTTAAACATAAAAAAAAAAAAGTGACTGGTTGACAGTTGGTTTCAAATGGTTGACAGTTTGGCTTCGTTTTGCCATTGGTGCAGCGCTCTCACTTCCGTACTACATAAATCTTATCTCTCAGGGCCTGTGCCGTGGCGCAGAGTTTTGAAACCCCATTTCCCTTAGAACTATAAATGGACATGTGACAATATACCAAGAACGAACTGTAGAAGGCCTTCTCAACACAGCCCAAAGCTCAGTGCCAGATATGCACCCCAGTGTTTGGAAACTCATTCTTTTATTTATGTATTTATTTTAGTATCATTAATGTACAATTACATGAGCAACATTATGGTTACTAGACTCCCCCAATATCAAGTCCCCACCACATACCCATTTCAGTCACTGTCCATCAGCGTAGTGAGATGCTATAGAATCATTACTTGTCTTCTCCGTAAATACTGCCTTTCCTGTGTCCCCACTGCTACATTACATGTGCTAATCGTAATGCCCCTTTTTCCCCCTTGTCCCTTCCTTCCCACCCTTCCTCCCCAGTCCCTTTCCCTTTGTAACTGTTAGTCTGCTCTTGGGTTCTGTGAGTCTGCTGCTGTTTTGTTCCTTCATTTTTTTTCTTTGCTCTTATGCTCCACATATGAGTGAAATCATTTGATACTTGTCTTTTCTGACTTGGCTTATTCCACTGAGCATAATACCTTCTAGCTCCATCCATATTGTTGCAAATGGTAGGATTTGTTTCCTTCTTATGGCTGAATAATATTCCATTGTGTATATGTATCACATCTTCTTTATCCATTCATCTACTGATGGACACTTAGGTTGCTTCCCTTTCTTGGCTATTGTAAATAGTGCTGCGATAAACATAGGGATGCATCTGTCCTTTTCAAATTGGGCTGCTGCATTCTTAGGGTACATTCCTAGGAGTGGAATTCCTGGGTCAAATGGTATTTCTATTTTGAGTGTTTTGAGGAATGTCCATACTGCTTTCCACAATGGTTGAACTAATTTACATTCCCACCAGCAGTGTAGGAGGGTTCCCTTTTCTCCACATCCTCGCCAACATTTGTTGTTGTTTGATAATTTCTTTACTGAAGGAAGAAATTTTAGGTAAAAAAGAAGAAATGATGCTGAACAAGAAGACAAATCAACAAGCAAAGAAACCAAGTTTAACCCTGTGAATGAAAGGCTTTGAAGACAAGGGCTTAGGTGCAATCCACAAAACACAATCCGTTATTTGGGCAGTACTACCATGAACACACATGTTAAGTGAATTCAGATATTTTGTATCCACAAAGTCTTTTTAATTTTGTTATTCATTTTTCACATTTCATTATGTCCTTTTAAATAAATGTCCCTCTTTTATTTTTTATAACTTTATCTTTTGTGGAAAACTGCCTTACAGCCAATAAGTCATGCAGTGAGAATGTGGCAAAAATGATTACAGCATAAACAGCACACACCTAGTGAAGACTAGGGGACACAGAATGGCACTGGCTCTCCTCAGAGAGTTGCTGGGGGTGGAGCCTTGGGTGGCTTTTGGGTGGTTATTGAGAAATAACAGAATGCTCCAGAAGAACTGGGGTTGGTAAGAAGGTGCCAAACCATGTTTTCAAAAATTGTTCACTTCTTCCCTCATCCAAGTATTAGAGAATATCATCTATCTTAAGCGTACCTTCCTCCTCCAATAAATTAGTTTTACCTTTTGTCGCTATGAAGGGTCCCTTTTGCATTTGTTTTATGTCTATATTTATTACTCCTTCATACTGGAACTGGAGGATGAGGTACAATGAATGCAGACAGGAGTGTGTTTATTCCTCTTATTTCGCATTCCAGATGGCTCTGGGTACAAATAACAGAAGCATATATTAACACAAACACAAGACCCTCTCCCTTTCTAACCCACCCACTCTTTCCCTTGCAGATTTGCACTACAGAGAACTCTACGTGCCAAGCTAAGGGTAGAATAATAGCACAAGCTGATCTGTGTTACTCTTTGAGTCTGATGTTAAAACTACCTGTACATCGGATGTTAATGATGAAGAGGAAAGTTCCACTCTCGGCTGTGCCTTGAAAAGCATGTGCTCCCTTGGGAAATACAGAGCCTGTACCTTAAAATATAAGGGTGGGATCCCTGGAGTTAAAATGAGGCGTAACTTCCATATACTTTGTATATATTTGCTTAAACTGCCTGCTTAGATTAAGCAGCTCCATGTTTATAGAGTAAAATGAAATGAATTAATACTGTAGCCAACTGCACTGCCTGCAAGCTTCACTATCAGGGAAAAAGTTAAGAGATACATTGTAGTCTTTTAAATGAGTTAATTCACTTATATCACCACAAAAGACCTTCACACAGAAGGAAAAACAAATCTGGCTAATTTGATAGTAATGATTCAAAATGGAGAGTTGTTAAAAATAATGTAGATTTCCCCAAAATGAGCAAGCAAAGCAGTGCTCAAAAGCAGT
This sequence comes from Smutsia gigantea, assembly GCA_032199065.1. Taxonomy (NCBI): domain Eukaryota; kingdom Metazoa; phylum Chordata; class Mammalia; order Pholidota; family Manidae; genus Smutsia; species Smutsia gigantea. The sequence continues at coordinate 259,198 of JAVSCE010005454.1, read as the reverse complement.
ATGTAGGTAACTGTGAGCAAAGTAGTATTAGGGTATTTACTCTTTTATATTTTATACTGAAAAATATTTTTTTTACTGAAAGAATTTGAGATGCTTTCTAGTGAGCAGTTTCATCATTAAAAAAAAAGTGCATGCATTTGCACAAACTATTATCTGCTCCAGACAAATGCTGTTCCCATCACTTTCAGCAGAAGAGGGCATGAGATTGTTAGTATGGGCAGCAGCTCTCTAGCTCAGTCACCAGTGAGAGGCTGGGGGTAAGGGACATCACACAACCTGGGTTTCTGGACTTTGCAGAGATCAGTTTGTGCAGCAGCTCCCAGAGTTTTCTGGTTTTCTCCTAGGATGAGGCTGGTGCAGCCCTGCTCCTTCCTCCTGTTTCAGACCTCTTGTACTTTTGGCAGTGGGTTGCCGAGCAATGAGGACTATTGTTTACCAAGGCCACTCAGTTAAAGGCCAGGAGGCCCGATCATTGTCTTCATTGTATTAATTTCCTGGGACTGTCGTAACAGAAGACCACAACCTGGGTGGCTTAGAGCAACAGAATTCATTGTCTCACAATTCAGGAGGCCAGAAGTTCCAAGTCAAGGTGTCAGCGGGAACACACACCCTCTGAAGGTGCAAGAGAAGGATTTCTTCCAGGCCTTTCCCCTAGCTTCTGGTAGTTCCTTGGCTTGTGGCCGCATAATCTTCAGTCTTTACCCGGCTTTTTTTCTGTGTCCCTCTGTCCAAATCTTCCCTTTTTATAAGAATGCTGGTCATATTGGATTAGGGGTCATCCCTATTCCTCGTATGAACTCAGCTCATCTAACTACAGCTGCAATAATGACCCTATTTCCAAGTAAGATCACATTCTGAGGTCCTGGGGGTTAAGATTTCAACATATATGCTTTTTGTGAGAACACCATTCAACCCATGACACTCATCAGATAAATTTCCTTTACTTCCATTCTGACCCCTCCTCTGGAGAGGGTGGGGTGGCGTGGGGGGGTGTTTCTAACTTCTCCAGCGGGAAGTGGCCCCGAGGAAATTACCCCATGCAGAGGAAAGGCAGGTGACGAACTTGACCACTAGCTGAACTATCAACTCGATTCTGAAATCATTTTCCTTCTCGGTGAGTGCTGACTGAAATAGCAATAAAGCCTTTCAAACCTATAATGTCAGTCTTGCCAACAGAGGCAGCATGCATCGCCCTGCCCTTGCAGCCGGGCTTTCACTGCGATTTTAAGGCCTCTGTAGTCTGATTCCCAGCCAACTACCCAAAGGGAAACAAAGTGTCATTTTGCTTTATTCTTGAAGTGACTGCAGAGGCTAGGGAAATAACCATTTGCAGAGGAGCATTCAGAATTAGCGGACTGGGATTAACATATATCAGGAAACTAGGATAAAAGCAACTCTGGTAAAGCAGAGAAAGTCCCACTGGTGGCTGGAAGGTCCCATCCAAGGATGGCAATTTCTTCACTCTGGTGACATCATCTAAATTCTGAGTGACACAGATAAGCCCTTTCTCTTCAGGACCCTCCAAATTCATTCTCCTGTATTATGAGCTTAGCTTCTCCTCCTCTGATAACTGGCAGAAATTACTTAAAAATGATTGCAACCAGATTTCAAACTTTCATTGAGGATTTGAAAGCTGATGGGTGAATTCTCTTAAAGCTCTGCTAAAATGTATGCATCTTATTTCCTACTCTCCTGTGACTGACCAAAAATGAGGAGGATGAGTGGATAAAATGGCTACACAGAAAACCAAGACTGAAAGCAGAACATAACTAAGAGCGATCATATTGGGAAATAAAGGCAAAAAAGGCAATGAGTAAGGAAAAAAAGGGTTTAGAAAAAAGAAACCAGTCACCCAGAGATTAATCAATTAAAAATTTCAATCAAAATATAAAAATAGTAGTAATTTCTCAAGACTTTGTCTACCATGGAGTCACTCTCTGAAATCAAATCCTGAAGGAATACGAATAAAATAGGGCAGTCCCAGTATGTCCAATAATGAATGCATGAACTCTTTAATCTGGAACATGAGCCCATAATCCAGACACTCCGGGTATGTTGGTAGCACAGGAGTCCCTTTCCCCAAGGACAATCACACCAGTGCATGAGGGTTAAGACTCATAATTCCCAGGAATCTGTAATCCTCCCAAGAGGTTTTTCATTGGTGGCATGGAATCCTTAAGAAGAGGTGTGGTCAACGAGATCCAATCTGTTTGCTTTCTAGTTTTTGTCTGTTCTCATTCGGAGGTTCTGGGGAAGAACATGCTTCAGGCTTGTTCATCTTGGCAGAATTCATTTCGTATGGCTGCAGACCTGACGTCCCTGTTCCCTTCCTGGCTGTCACTTGGGAGCTGCTGTCAGCTCGTGCAGATGGCCCATAGTCCTTGCCAATTGGCACTTTAAAATCAGCAGTGGAGAATCCCCCTTATGCTTCCAATCTCTGACTTTCTACTTTTCTGCAACTAGTCAGAGAAAAGCTTCTACTTTAAAAAGGCCCATAGAATTGGGTCAGGCCCACTGGGATAATCTTCCAATTTTAAGGTCAGCTGGTTTGGAACCTTAATTACATCTACCAAATCCTCTCACAGCAATGCTCAATTGAATAACTGGGGGAAGGAGTGTGTACAGCAAGGGCTGGGAACTGGGGGACCATCTTAGAATTTGGCCTGTCACAGTGTCCTTCTGTGTTAGAGGTACTTCTGCTGAAACACTAACAAGCCAATTTGCTATGTGTACAGACACATATTTCCATATAGCAAAAGACTACAATAAAATTGCATATGTATTTCAAAATTGCCATTGCACTTTTAAAAATTATCTTACTATTTACAGAAATAGTTCTTAATGCCTTTGCAGCAACAGGGTGACTTTAAAACCAGAGTTGTAGTGGATCCCCAGGGTTAAGACTACCGATGGTGACCACTGCATGGAGGCAAGGTCTTAGAAGGAATTATAGGACTTTGCGTGGTCCTACTATCTGGCCAGCTCCTTCCAATATGCTAATTGAATAGGCACCTAATATGATCCTTAAAAAAAATTTTTTTTTATTAAGGTATTGATATACACTCTTATGAAAGTTTCACATGAAAAAACAATGTGGTTACTACTTTTACCCATATTATCAAGTCCCCACCCATACCCTAATGCAGTCACTGTCCATCAGTGTAGTAAGATGTCACAGATTCACTATTTGCCTTCTCTGTGCTACACTGTTTTCCCCAAGACCTCCCACACCATGTGTACTAAACATAATACCCCTCAATCCCCTTCTCCTCCATCCCCACCCGCCCTCCCACACCACTAGTCCCTTCTTGGAATCTCTGAGTCTGCTGCTATTTTGTTCCTTCAATTTTGCTGCACTGTTATACTCCACAAATGAGGGAAATCATTTGGCACTTGTATGTCTCTGCCAGGCTTATTTCACTGAGCATAATATCCTCTAGATACATCCATGTTGTTGCAAATGGTAGGATTTGTTTCTTTCCTATGGATGAATAGTATTCCATTGTGTATATGTACCACCTCTTCCTTATCCATTCACCTACTGATGGACACTTAGGTTGCTTCCATATCTTGGCTATTGTAAATAGTGCTGCGATAAACATAGGGGTGCATATGTCTTTTTGAATCTGAGAAGTTGTATTCTTTGCGTAAATTCCAAGGAGTGGGATTCCCGGGTCAAATGGTATTTCTATTTTTAGTTTTTTGAGGAACCTCCACACTGCTTTCCACAATGGTTGAACTAATTTACATTCCCACCAGCAGTGTAGGAGGGTTCCCCTTTCTCTGCATCCTTGCCAGCATTTGTTGTTCTTAGTCTTTTGGATGGTGGCCATCCTTACTGGTGTGAGGTGATATCTCATTGTGGTTTTAATTTGCATTTCCCTGATGATTAGTGATCTGGAGCATCTTTTCATGTGTCTGTTGGCCATCTGAATTTGTTCTTTGGAGTATTGTCTCTTCATATCCTCTGCCCATTTTTTAATCGGGTTATTTGTTTTTTGGGTGTTGAGGCATGTGAGTTCTTTATATATTTTGGATGTTAACCCCTTTTCAGATATGTCATTTACAAATATATTCTCCCATACTGTAGGATGCCTTTTTGTTCTGTTGATGGTGTCCTTTGCCTTACAGAAGCTTTTTAGTTTGATGTAGTCCCATGTGTTCATTTTTGCTTTTGTTTCCCTTGGTAGAGGAGGTGCGTTCATGAAGAAGTTGCTTGTGCTTATATTCAGGACATTTTTGCCTATACTGTCTTCTAAGAATTTTATGGTTTCATGACTTATGTTCAGGTCTTTGATCCATTTCGAGTTTACTTTTGTATATGGGGTTAAACAATAATCCAGTTCATTCTCTGGCATGTAGCTGTCCAGGTTTGCCAACACCAGTTTTTGAAGAGGGTGTCATTTCTCCATTGTATGTTCATGGCTCCTCTATCGTATATTAAATGACCATACATGGTTGGGTTTATATCAGGGCTCTCTATTCTGTTCCATTGGTCTATGTGTCTGTTGTTGTTCCAGTACCAAATTGTCTTGATTACTGTAGCTTTGTAGTAGAGCTTGAAGTTGGGGAACGTAATCCCCCTACCTTTATTCTTCCTTCTCAGGATTGCTTTGGCTATTTGGGATCTTCTGTGGGTTCCATATGAATTTTAGAATGATTTGCTGTAGTTCATTGAAGAATGCTGTTGGTATTTTGACAGGAATTGCATTAAATCTGTAGATTGCTTTAGGCAGGGTGGCCATTTTGATAATATTAATTCTTCCTATCCATGAGTATGGGATGTGTTTCCATTTATTGGTATCTTCTTTAATTTCTCTCATGAGTGTCTTGTAGTTTTCAGAGTATAGGTCTTTCACTTCCTTGCTTAGGTTTGTCCCTAGGTATTTTATTCTTTTTAATGCAATTGTGAATGGAATTGTTTTCCTGATTTCTCTTTCTGCTAGCTGATTGTTAGTATATAGGAATGCCACAGATTTCTACATATTAATTTTGTATCCTGCAACTTTGCTGAATTCAGATATTAGATCTAGCAGTTTTGAAGTGGATTCTTCAGGGTTTTTTATGTACAATATCATGTCATCTGCAAACAGGGACGGTTTAACTTCTTCCTTACCAATCTGGATGCCTTTTATTTCTTTGTGTTGTCTGACTGCAGTGGCTAGGACCTCCAGTACTATGTTGAATAGAAGTGGGGAGAGTGGGGATCCTTGCCTCGTTCCTGATCATAAAGGAAAAGCTTTCAACTTCTCACTGTTAAGTATAATGTTGGCTGTGGGTTGTCACATATGGTCTTTATTATGTTGAGGTATTTGCCCTCTATACCCATTTTGTTGAGAGTTTTATCATGAATGGGTGTTGAATTTTGTCGAATGCTTTTTCAGCATCTACAGAGATGACCATGTGGTTTTTGTCCTTCTTTTTGTGATGTCGTGGATGATGTTGATGGATTTTTGTGTGTTGTACCATCCTTGTATCCCTGGAATAAATCCTACTTGATCATGATGGATGATCTCTTTGATGTATTTTTGAATTTGGTTTGCCAAAGTTTTGTTGAGTATTTTTGCATCTATGTTCATCAGGGATATTGGTCTGTAATTTCCTTTTTTTGTGGTGTCTTTGCCTGTTTTTGGTGTTAGAGATATGCTGGCTTCATAGAATGAGTTTGGAAATATTCCCTCTTCTTTTACTCTTTGGAAAACTTTAAGGAGGATGGGTATTAGGTCTTCACTAAATGTTTGGTAAAATTCAGCAGTAAAGCCATCTGGTCCAGGAGTTTTGTTCATAGGTAGTTTTTTGTTTACCAATTCAATTTCATTGCTGGTAATTGGTCTGTTCAGATTTTCTGTTTCTTTCTGGGTCAGCCTTGGTAGATTGTATTTTTCTAGAATGCTGTCCATTTCTTGTACGTTACCCAGTTTGTTAGTATATAATTTTTCACAGTATATTGTCTCATAATTCTTTGTAATTCTGTGGTGTCCATCATGATTTTTCCTTTCTCATTTCTGATTCTGTTTATGTGTGTAGAGTCTCTTTTTTTCTTGAGAAGTCTGCCTAGGCGTTTATCTATTTTGTTTATTTTCCCGAAGAACCAGCTCCTGCTTTCATTGATTCTTTTTAGTTTTATTCTTCTCGATTTCATTTATTTCTGTTCTAATCTTTATTATGTCACTCCTTCTACTGACTTTGGGCCTCATTTGTTCTTCCTTTTCTAGTTTCATTAATTGCAAGTTTAGACTGTTCATTTGGGATTGTTCTTCTTTCCTGAGGTAGGCCTGTATTTCAATATATTTCCCTCTTAGTACAGCCTTCCCTGAGTCCCACAGATTTTTCGAAGTTGAATTACTGTTGTCATTTGTCTCCATATATTGCTTGATCTCTGTTTTGATTTGGTCACTGAGCCATTGATTATTTAGGGGGATATTATTAAGCCTCCATGTGTTTGTGGGCTTTTTCCTTTTCTTTGAGTAATTTATTTCTAGTTTCATACCTTTGTGATCTGAGAAGCTGGTTGGTACAATTTCAATATTTTTGAATTTACTGAGGTTCTTTTTGTTGCCTAGTATATGATTTATTTTTGAAAATGTTCCCTGTGCACTTGAGAAGAATGTGTATCCTGTTCCTTTTGGATGGAGTGTTCTGTATATGTCCGTTAGGTCCATCTGTTCTAATACATTACTCAGTGCCTCTGTCTCTTTATTTAGTTTCTGTCTGGTTGATCTGTTCTTTGTAGTGAGTGTTGTGTTGAAGTCTCCCAAAATGATGGATGCATTGCAGTCTATTTCCCCCTGTAATTCTGTTAGTATTTGTTTCACATATGTAGGTGCTCCTATGTTGGGTGCATAGATATTTATAATTGTTATCTCCTCTTGTTGGACGGACAACTTTATTGTTATGTTATGTCCTTCTTTGTCACTTGTGACTTTCTTTGTTTTGAAGTCTATTTTGTCTGATACAAGTACTGCAACTCCTGCTTTTTTCTCCCTATTAGTTGCATGAAATATCTTTTTCCATCCCTTCACTTTTAGTCTGTATATGCCTTTGGGTTTGAAGTGAGTCTCTTGTAGGCAGCATGTCGATGGGGCTTGTTTTTTTTATCCATTCAGTGACTCTATGTCTTTTGGTTGGTGCATTCAGTCCATTTACATTTAAGGTGATTATCGATAGGTATGTATTTATTGCCATTGCAGGCTTTAGATTCGTGGTTACCAAAGATTCAAGGTTAACTTCTTTACTATCTAAGAGTTTAACTTAACTCAGTTAATATGCTATTACAAACACAGTCGAAATGTTCTTTTTTTTCTCCTCCTTATTCTTCCTCCTCCATTCTTTATATATTAGGTATCATATTCTGTACTTTTTGTCTATCCCTTGATTGACTGTGGGGATAGTTGATTTAATTTTGTATTTGCTTAGTAATTAACTGTTCTACTTTCTTTACTGTAGTGTTATTAACTCTGGTGACAGCTATTAAACCTTAGGAATACTTCCATCTATAGCAGTCCTTCCAACATACACTGTAGAGACAGTTTGTGAGAGGTAAATTCTCTCAGCTTTTGCTTATCTGGAAATTGTTTAATCCCTCCTTCAAATTTAAATGATAACCTTGCCGGATAAAGTATTTTTGGTTTGAGGCCCTTCTGCTTCATTGCATTAAATACATCATTCTACTCCCGTCTGTCCTGTAAGGTTTCTGCTGAGAAGTCTGATGATAGCCTGATGGGCTTTCCTTTGTATGTGATCTTATTTCTCTCTCTGGCTGCTTTTAATAGTCTGTCCTTATCGTTGATCTTTGCCATTTTAATTACTATATGTCTTGGTGTTGTCTTCCTTGGGTCCCTTGTGTTGGGAGAACTGTGCACCTCCATGGCCTGAGAGACTATCTCCTTCCCCAGATTGGCTAAATTTTCAGGAATTACCTCCTCAATGACACTTTCTATCCCTTTTTCTCTTCTTCTTCTGGTCCCCCCTGTAATGTGAATATTGTTCGGTTTGGATTGGTCACACAGTTCTCTCAATATTCTTTCATTCTTGGAGATCCTTTTTTCTCTCTGTGCCTCAGCTTCTTCATATTCTTCTTCTCTAATTTCTATTTCATTTATCATCTCCTTCACCGTATGTAATCTGCTTTTAAAACTTTCCATTTTATGTTTCATTTCTGATACTGTGTTCCATAATGATTGGATCTCTGACTGGAATTCCTCCCTGAGTCCTTGAATATTTTTCTGTATCTCCATGAGCATGTTAATGATTTTTATTTTGAAATCCCTTGCAGGCAGATTCATGAGGTTGATTTCATTTGAATCTTTCTCAGGGGTTGTATTCATATTCATAATTTTACTTTGAACCAGGTTCCTTTGGCATTTCATATTTGTATATGGCACCCTCTAGTGCCCAGAAGCTCTACTCTCTGGAGCTGCTCAGCCCCTGAAGCAATGTCAGGGGTCAGACAGGAGCGGTATTGGTGCCTGGGGGAAGGAAAGAGCTGTTTCCTGCTTCCTGGCTGCTATGCCTGTCTCCACTGCCAGAACCAGTGGGCTGAGCACACAGGTATAAGCCTCTATGCTTTGCATTTGTAGTTGCTGTAGACAGGGCTTCCCTCTGACTGGCCTACCACCAGGGTAGGATTTGCCTGTTTTCTAGCCACATGGGGCTGGCTGGGAGAAAGGCACAGTAGGCTGCTTATCACGGAGGGTATCCGTAGAGCTGTGTAGCAAGCCAGGGAGTTGGAGCTCCTGAAGATTGTGAAAGCTCCCAACCTGCTGGCCAGAGTGCACCCCAACAATTTGTCTACCTGTCCTTTCTCCTGAGCAATAAGCTCTGTGCAATCCTTGGCCCTTTAGCAGCCCACTTGCTGTTAGGAAGTCTCTCAGACTGCCTGCCATTCTTTTGTCCCAGAGCAGCCAGATATGGATCCCTATTTTCCACAAGAGGCTGGAATCTCAGTCTTTCCAGGTATTCTGCCTGTCTTAGCTTTCCAACCCCCAATCATGAGAGTACCATGAAAACACCATGAAATGTAGGTTTGTGCTCTCAGATCAGATCTCCGGAGTTAGGTATTCAGCAGTCCCAGGCCTCCACTCCCTCCCTGCTCTGTTTCTCTTCCTCCTCCTAGAGAGCTGGGGTGGGGGAAGGGCTTGGGTCCTGCCGGGCCACGACTTTGGTACGTTACCCTGTTCTGTGAGGTTTATTCTTTTCTCCAGGTGTATGCAGTTTGGCGCAGCCCTCTTTCCTGTTGCTATTTCAGGATTAGTTGTATTAGTTATATTTTCGTATTATATGCGATTTTAGGAGGAAGCCTGTGTGTCACCTCTCATGCCACCATCTTTAGTTCTCATGATCCTTTTGTTTTTGGATCTGAATTTTGTAACAAAAACACAAATCCATATCAACCCTCAACTTCTGCTAACACAATAATGAATCTAAGAAACAGAAACTAAAATAAATAAAGTGAAAAGCTCCTTCCAAAATATTTTGGACAACATTGTGATTCACAAGGACTAAAATAAAAAGATCTATTATCACACTACTCGTAGTCAACCAAGTTTTTGCCTTTTGTCTCAGTCTTTTTCTCTCTTCCTATACATAAACACATATATTAGTCAGGATCCAGTCAGGAAATAGAAACTACACAGTAATTTAAACAGGAAAAATTTATGATGAACTATTGGCTATAAATAAAATTTCTTATAAAGAAAGTTATTATAAAGAGCTATACCCACAATTAGGGAGGTAAAAGAATACCCTAGGGCTGCGACAGAATGCAAGGAAGGGACAGTGTCAAAGTCAGGCCCTCTTCTCAGGATGGATGCAGCCTGGGCTTGTCCCCAGTTGCAAGGGAAACAGCAACATCCTCTTCAGGGCAGGTGCTCAAAGGCAGTTGGGGCACAGAGTCATCTTGCTGGCCAGATGTGCAGAGGCCTGGGGTAGTGGGGTCCCTGGTGGGAGGTCTGCAGCAAGGTGGTCCCTGGCTGCGGCAGGGTTGAGTACTTGCTGAGGAATGCATGTGGGGGCCGGACAGAAGCCTCTGGGAGTGGTGTAGGTGCAGGAAGGAGAACAAGAGGGAGCCCCAGAACCAGGGTAGGAAGTGTCTTCCTCCTGCATGATCTTTCCTGTGCCTTCTACTGACAAACCTAATATGATGCTTGCTGCAAAGGAAAAATGAGTCAAGAGTCCAGTCCAGTAAGGCAAAAAGGTAATGAGAGTAGATTTGGAGCTGAGAGGCAATCTATTGCCAAATGGAGATCATGACATATATCTTGTTCTGTAACTTGCTTTGTTTATTGCAAAACATACTTAGAAAAATTTCCCATAGGATAAAAATATTCTTCTATAATATAATTTTTAATGGATATGTTATTCCATATTATGGATGATCCATAACTTATTTAGCCAATACCCAGTTTTGGGACACTGAGGTTAATTCTAATCTGCAGCTATTATAAAGAATGCTGTAAGAAATATTCTAGTAGTGAATCCTTCCCATATTTTTATTTCCTTAGGATTAAGTCCCAGGAATGGGATTCCTGGGTCAAGAGTATAAATGTTATCAGGCAGCTGCATCTGGGGAGGTCTCCCCTTGTGCACTAGGTGAAACCTCAACCTGGTCAGGGGAGGACTCTTAACTCTGATTAGGAAAGAATTCTCGATCAGTTCCAACAAGTGCCAGCAAGAAAGGAGTTCATTAAAGCAAGAGTAGAAGTGAATGTCAGCAGGTGTGCAGGCAGCAGAGAGCTAGGAAGAACAGAGGGAGGAAAAGGGAGCTCATTGAACTCCTGCTCGGCATGTAGGCAGTTCCCTTGCCAACTCCTAAAGCCAGGGTCACCTGGCATCTGCTTGATCTGCACAGCACAGAAATTTTATCTCTGCCACCCCAGAATTTGGGGAAGCTGTGGAGCACAAGACAGAGTGAGTTTATGTTCTGGGAACTTCTATTGCTCTACTAGTCTGGAGTGGAACAGGAAGAGAGAAAAGGATTTTGTTAAGACTGGAAAGCTGAATGAAAGATCAAACTGACAAAGACATTTAGTACTGGATGTGGAGATGAAGTGAGTGCTTGTCTTTATTATGTGAGAGTTCAGAGAAGAGTGCGATAGGCTTATGCATCAAGAAAGTTAATTTGATGAACTAGTATACACTCAGATGGGAGTGCAGGCAAGTACCTCGGAGACAAGGCACATTTAAGGGTTTAGGGTTTGGGGGTTTATAGGGCCTTTTGCTTAGGGGTTAGCATAAGCATGATGTATACATGTGATTTGTAATTCTTTTGAAGTTTTGTCTTAAGAATAGAGTTATTTAAGTGGCAGTGTTGATCCAGATCTTGGCATTCTTTATACATGTAGGTTCATTTACACCCCAGAGGTCTATCTCTCATCCTTGTTACAAAGTTACTTAACTGATTAAGGGGCTGGAAGAAGAGAAGGAACAGCACACAGATTAAGTTAAAGAATAAACTGGCCTTTTTTTGCAGGCTAAGTAGATTTTGCAATGGCATGACCATTGCCCCATTTCCCTGCTCTATCTCATAAACACTGAATATTTTTTATGCAAGCTCTGAAATTTCCTTCCAGAAAGATGACAGTTTTAAAGCAACAAGTTTAGTAAAATTTCTGCATTTTATTTTTTAATGTGTTCTAATGTTAAAAACATGCTAATTAAATGAATTTATGATGGCAATGAAGAAAACAATTCTTATAACAACATTTAATAATGAGTGATACCAAAGAATTATTTTAAATGATAATGAAGCAGCTATTAGTAGAGTACCAAAGAGAGAGAAATGCTCAGAACTTACAAATGAAGACCCTGATTATTCCAAACATAAATTTCAAACTGTAAACACAGAACTTATTGTAATAGACCATTTTTGTGACAAAGGAAGAGACAAAATTTTAATAGTCTGCTACAAAACGGTTGTCTTTTAAAAAAATTAGTGATAATTAGATTTCTACTGTTCACCCAGGGAAATATGGTGGGAAATAAATACTTAGAAAGAAAAAGACATGAAATGAATAAGGAAGGAAGGAAGGAAGGTAAAAGGGAAGAAAGGAAGGAAAGAAGAAAGAGAAAGAAGAAGTAAAGAAAGAGGACAAAAAGTCAGGAACATTAAAAACAAAAAAAGGGGGAGGGTGTAGCTACTATGGAAAACAGTATGGAGTTTCCTCAAAGAAAATAAAATACAACAAATGTAGGATCTAGCAATTTCACCTCTGGGGATTCACCTAAAGAAAATGGGAGCTGAGTACCGAAAAGATATCCAGCCTTGCATGTTCTCTGTAGCTTTATTCACAATAGCCAAGACCTGGAGGCACAACCTGGGTATCTATCCACGGATGAACAGATCACGAAGGCGCAGTTTATATATACAATGGAATATTATTCATCCATGAGAAAGAAAGAAATCCTACCATTTGCAACAACACAGATGGATAGAGGGCATTATGCTAAGTGAAATAAGCCGGACGAAGAAAGACAAATACTGAATGATATCACTTATATGTGGAATCTAAAAAAAAAAGGTCAAATTCATAAAAACAGAGAGTAGAAACATGTTGTCAAGGCCTGGGAAGAGGATAAGAGGCTGGTAAAGAGGACAAACTTTCAGCTATAAGATGAGGAAGGTTGAGGATATAATGTAAAACATGATGACTATAGTTGATAATGATGTATAATTGAAATTTACTAAGAGAGTAGAACTAAAATGTTCTCACTAAAAAAAAAGATAAATATGGAAAGCAATGGACATGTTAATTAACTTGGAATTTTTTCACAGTGTATACATACATCAAGTAACTACAAAGTTCACTTTAAATAGCTCACAATTGTATCTGTCAGTTGCACCTCAGTAAATAAAAATGACAAGGAAGCAGGAAGGAGAGAGTAATGAAGAAAAGGAAAACTAGAAGGAAAGAAAATATGAAAGAGTACAAACTAGGGATAATAATATTTAATAGGCTACATATCAAAGCATTTTCAAGTACTAGGAATTCACAGTGTAAAAAAAAAATGCTTGCAGGAAATAGGCTGTAAATGTCCAATTTGCCAGAGAAGAGGACATAGCAGTGTTTTGTGACCTTTCCGTGGTTTGGGCCCTGTCACCATGAAAGAAAGTATAGAAGTGCCTCTCTTCCTACATGGCCACATGGTGTCTTATGCTTCCATTTGGAACAAAATGCCTCAGAGTAAACGGCACAGGCATCTCAACAAAGCAGACTTGGAGTAGACGCAGCAAGCATTTCCAGTTCCTCCAGGAATTCAGGGAATGGGGGAATCCACCCGCTGCTGGTTAGTGATGGCGACATGGAGTCTCAAGAGGTGGAACGCGAGCCTGGCTCACAAAGCGGCCAGCTCAAGGCAGAGCTGCTATGGGGAGATGGGTCTTCGTGTACATATCCTGGGTTCACAGCCCTGGTAGGCTGTTTCCCTGAGACCCCAGATTCAGAATGGCAGAAAGGGTGGAGCAAAAGACATGGCAAACATTGGAAGAGACCGAACACCCTCTGGGTTCAGTGCATGGCCATTGCCCTGAGCTTGTTCTGACATATTTTTTTGCACAAAAAGCTCCATCAAATAGAGTGAAATGAAGTCAGAAGGGCTCCGCCATGGACATCTTTTAGAGTATGGGGTCACACTACTCTTTGGAAAAAAAGAAATCCATTGCTACTCCTCTACTGTTTCCCCTGATCTATTTGGGAGCTGGCAAATTGATCTGATAATACAGTGATAGATTTGTCAGATTAAGACAGTAATTTACTTCCATTAATTTAAGAGACATCAGTGTGTCACAGTGAGAAGAAATATGGCTACCCTGGTGGGATACATTTAAGTTCATTAGATTTTCCGGCTTTTCTATGAGATGCTGAGACCTTTCTTCTCAGCCGATAAATCCTTTCAATTTTTACTTCAAATGGCACTAAACAAGCACTCATCAATTTATATTTAAAATTCTCCTACCCATATCCAGTTGGCTAAATCTGTTTAATTAGCAGCGGGTTGATGCTTTCTTGGCCCACTGTAAGTCCAGTTATCAGAATGAAAGAAAGGCAGGGAGGGCCGCTGGCCGGAAAAACATGCCTCCGACAATGGCAGGGGACAAGAAGAGACGTTCTCCCCTGCAACGTTAACCCAGGGAAAAAATTTGAATATCTACAAAAGATTAAATTAACAATAGATGAATGGCAAATGAGAAAGCTGCCAGTGACCATGCTTTCTCAGGAGCCAACCTTTAACAATATGGATTATTTCGGATAATTTGGGGTTTGCCACTCTTTATTCTTTGTCTCCTCTGTAATATCTGGGGCACATCTTAGACAGATAATTAGGGCATTATCATATTCCTTAACTAGGTCGGACAAATTGCATCGTGCTTTGCAGCAAACCCACCTAGGGTTCTGTCATTAGCATTGTCTAATTGTTCCGAATAAGTCTGTGTCTTTTTCACTGCATCAACTTTATTTGTCAATACTGAAGAGAGAGTGACCGTTCCCTTTCCTGTAGGGCTTTGTGAATATGTTAGTCACTAGGTGATCTTACAGTTAATACAGGCCGCAGCATGGTAAAATGTAAGAAAATGTAAAGGTCAAAAACATGTTTCTATTATGAAAAAAATGAATGATAATGACATAATTTTTTCAGCTCATCAGGCTCTTTGCTAAATGCCGCTGTTATTGCCAGATCAGTAGTGTATAACAAAGAAGTGCTTTCTGCAGCCTGCTTCATTAGTCTGCCCTGTAGGACCTCACCTCCAGACCTTTCACTAATCTGTTGGCCAGCTCAATAGTCTTGTTACTTCTATTCACTTCTTCCTGACAGCGGATTTTCTCAGCTGTAGCCCTCCCAGGGGCTGTGGTGAAGGCGGCCAGGTTTGTGTCTAGTTCCTTTAAATAAAAACAGTGAGAGACAACTTTGGACATTTTCAGAACAAGTAAAAATATCACCGCTGACTTATTTTATATTGCACAAAGTTAAATTATACAGTGTGCCCCAGAAGTAAACACAACCGCGTTCGGGAGACTGTGCCAATTCCCACAATGAGAAGGGGCAGTAGGGAAAATGAAAGAAAAGGATATTCGGCAGTTTATGTAATTTTTGTTGTTTGTTCAAAACAGCATTGAGGAAATAAAGGAATAGACACACAAATTCAAAATCCTAGCAGGAAGTGGAGAATGTCATTTTCCCAGACAAATTACCTGAAGTCATGAAGATTTAATACAATTGATTTGTGTTTACCATTAGTGCCAATAACACACTTAATACAAAGTGTCCCAAAACATTTTACATGGAGTGCTGACGGCAAGATAAAGCCCAGGGGAAGCTTTTAAGGTGAGATTTGAAGAGCTGAGATGAATCAACAGCTCGGGGGGAGGGCGCCAGGGCAGGGAGCAGAGCTTCCAGCTGGGGATGTAATGGAGAACCAGAGCTAAGGAGATCGGGGGTCCTGTGGAGCTGGCTAGCGATAGTGTGGCTTGCCAAGGATAAATAGAAGGCATGGCTAGGAAAGTGAAGGGTGCGAATGTAGGTGTGTTGAAGAGACTTGACTGTTTCTTTAGGGGAGGAGGGAGGTGAGAAGAAGGAGGTCTGGAAAAGAAAAGGCAATGACCAAGAAGAATCACTGTTCAAGTACCACAAGAACTGCTGGTGTGTGTACGTTTCTGATTTGCTCTTCTCTTCAACAAATCATCTGCTCATTTAATGTTTATAAAGAACTTCCAAGCAGACAAGGAAACTGTTTAAGCCCTCCCCGATGGGGAAGGCATTTGTAGCTATGGTGTTGTGAGGAATTTTGCTCATGATATTTTTATGAAAAAACATTAATACTGGAAAGAACTAGTAAGAACTAGGAAGACTCTTCCCAGATATGTAACATGTGAGGGTCTCAGACTTCCTTTGTTATGACTGCCTGTTGTCTGGGGGCTGCTGAGCTATTACCAGTCTGTGTTATACTTAGGGAAACTGAGGCCAAGAGCCTGATATGACATGGAAAATAGTTGTTATAGAATCATAGGGAAAACCCTCATTCAGTATTTCTTGGGCCTGTGGAATTATGTCTTAGACTGGCCCTGATCCAGTCATCACTTACAATTCCTCAAGCCAGTTAAGCAAACTGCCTTCAGCCTTCTGGGTTTTCTATGACCCTACCTTCTTTCCAAACAGCTGGCTTATAGTTGTGCACCTGCAAAACCAGTGTAGACTATTAAACTGAATTAGGAGGTAAGACCAGGTGCTGCAAAGTCCATTGAATGCCTTATGTTGTCAACTTGCATTGGTGATAACACTGAGGGAAAAGGCAATCTTTCATCAAGAAGAACATTCTCCCTTACTTTCTAGAACCCTCTGATGAGTAATTTATCAGACAGATACTATTTTAGTAGGAGTTAGCCAGGGCCACTGTAATAAAGTTCCTCAAACTAGGTGACTTCAACAACAGATATCTTGCAGTTCTAGAAGCTAAAAGTAAGTCTGAGATCAAGGTGACAGCAGGGTTGGTCCCCTCTGAGGGATGTGAGGGAGAGTCCATCCCATGCCTCTCTCCTAGCTTCTGGGGGCATGCTGGCAGTTGTTGGCGCTCCTTGGCTTGAAGATGCATCACCCCCATCCCTGCCTTCATCTTCACATGTCATTCTCCCTGTGTGAATGTCTTCCAGTTTCTCATTTTTATAAGGATACCAATTATATTGGGTTAGGGCCCACTCCAATCACCATGCTTTAACTTGATTAACTCTGTAAAGATCCTGTTTCCAAACACCATCACCTTCTGAAGAGCTAGGTGTTAGCACCTCAACCAACATATGAATTTTGGGGAGACACAGTCTAGAACAGCACCAGAGGCCAGATGCTAGACTATGAAGTTGAAGGGAAGGGATGGTACAAAGATGAATAAGGTGTAGCCCCTGACCTCACATTTGAGTTCATTTTAGAAGGAAAGTAAAAGGTGGGAATTGGGAGGAGGGAAAAGAAAGGAATGGAAAGAAAGAAGGCAGGAATGCATTCCTTGCCATGGAAGAGAAGGGCGGGAGGACGAGAGCAAGAGAGGCTGGATTCTGGGCTTTTATTCTTTTCTTGCTCAACTCCATTCCTCACACCACTTGTCAGAGTTACATCTCCAGGGGTGTGAGTGGCTGCTCCCTGTCATCTCCAGGATAAGGCCCAGACCCTTTGGCGTATCACAGAGGAACCTCTCAAACGGCCCCCCATTCCCCATCTCCATCCCTGCTCCACAGAATTACTTTCATTTCCTAAAACAAGTCATGCTGTTTCACACCCTAGAGCCCTGTAAAGGCTGTTTCTCCCCAGGCTTCCAAACATGCTCCTTATTCAAATATGTCACCTCCTTCACCAAAGCTCTCTAGGAAGCCAGGGCGCAAGCTGTCACACCTCCACACTGCTCTTAGTTTTCACAGCCTTCTGGCTCCTCAACAATGCAAACAACATTATGTTATAGTTGCATGATTTTCATCTGCCTCCCCAGCGAACTGAACTACAGCAGGAAGGAAGCTTTGTCTTCTGCATCTTGGAGCCCAGCACCCAGTGCCTGGCCAGGCACGTGACAGATACACAATGAACCTCTGCTGAATGAGTACGTATTTGCAAAGCTTAGGAAAGAGAGGGGAAGACAGAAAAAAGCAAGAGAGAAAAGCAGAAAGACTACATGAGGGAAAGGAAAAGACAGGAGAGGAAAAGCAGAAGCCTGGTCGTTCTTCACAATTCTAAGACCTCTCCCCCAACCAACTGGGCAGTTATGGGATGCCAGGGTCAGGATCCCTGGAATATAGCGCCTGTCCTCAAGAAGCCCCCAGTTTAGGTGGTGTTTTGTTGGGGGGGGGGTCCCGGAGGAAGTAACAGGTGAAAAGACAAGGAATGAGCCAACCAATGTTTATAACAGAAAAACGGGGAGAGAGGGAGGGCGCCGCTCACCCAACCTGCAGTAGGGAAGGTATTTGGACAATGGACTGGTTTGCTGAACAGGGACAGTGGATGGAAAGCAAAGAAATAATAGTATGGAAACTCTTGATGTTTCATGTGTAGAGGAAAGTCTTGAAAATTTAGTGCTTTAAATTCTTATTTTCATATCTGACACTATCAGGACTTGCACACTGTTTCTCGAGGTATAGATCTTCTGGTTCTCTCTAGACTATTAACAAATGTAATTGAGGTATTGGAGGTTGGCCAGGGAATATAGGATTCCGCCACCTGGGTAGTTTTTAAAGGTCTGATGTGTTCATCTTATCAGGAGGAAAAGGCTTATAATTTTATTTCGGAAACTTCTTTTTTTCCCTTCTGGATTCACTTGGGGGTTTTGTTAGTGAAGCAACAAACCAGTCACTGAGACCCAGTGTCTCTGTCCTCCAGTATGCTCCAGGCTCTGGAGAGGTCAGCATGGTGTTCATGCTCCCTGTGAGGAGAGCGGCTCCAGGAACTCATATAATGCTGCATTTCCCTCAGGAGGACTGGAGACTTGAGGCTGGCATGGTTTTCTGAGAGGTCCTCTTTCCTGAATCTATTTTGTTTGGCTATAGTCTTTTCTGACACTCTGAAAAGAAGTGCTAAACAGATCAAAGCTAATGTCGCTATTCCCTCATTTTTCCATGTGGCTGATAACAAGACATGCCCCTTCTCTTACAGGATGTGCATATCAATGTAATTAATAGGAAGAAAAAATTTAAGTGTCCAAACCCCTTTCTTTTCCAGCCTCCCTGCCTTTTTCCCCTTCCTTCTTTCTCTCTTTCTCTTTTTTAAGCATTGCCCTTTTCAAAACAAGGGGAGATTCAGCACAGTTCCCGTGCCCCAGTGAACCAATGGTGTCACATCACTATGGCAATTGCTGCCCAGGGCAGGGATGCAGAGCAGCTGTAATTGTGCAATGCCTTATTGCTGGTGCATGTCAATCAGAACCTATGAATTGAGAAAAATTTGCTCTGTTCATTCTGTTAAATGATGTATCCAATTAAACCTGTTAGAATTCATGATCTTCAGTCAAGGTTAAATGAAAGTAGTTACTCCTGTCAGCTAGGTGATTAAATGCTGCCTACATCAGGCACATTTATGTGCAAAATTAAAATTTTGGTATAAAGCATGAATCTTTATGCATGCCAGTTAATTATCTAGCAGTTCCTCAACTTATTAAATGCCCACTGCATTTCTTCTTAATCATCAGCTTCCTTTCAAAACTTATTTCATACTTCACATTACACCAGATTTCAATGTTTAAATGAAATGCCTTGCCAATAAAAACTTCCTCTTTTTGAGGGCTTGGTTGTACTGTGCTACTGAAAATAATCATTATTAACATTTTCTCACTATTATGTACCAATACTTCTGGAAGCCGGGCTGACTAATGCCACGGCATTCTGGAAGCCCTGTTCAGACTGCACCGAGGCTTGGTTGTGACCTGGGGTTGCCTCCTGCATGCCCCCTCGCTGCAGGCAGTGCAGGCTGCCCGTGTGCAAATCCTCTTGCTGTCTGTAGGGCGCTGTTTCCTTTTCCTCTCTGATCTACTTTGAGTAGATGATAGGAAATGAGCACCGACGGAGTAAGTAAATGACTTACTACTATATATCGAAGGCACGTTAGGAATAGATGGGGTTGGGGCACGCCGCTTCTGCCTTCTTTAAAAAACAGAAGGCTGAGCCCCTCAGGTCGCAGGCACCCGCAGCGCCTCCTCTGTTGGGTTTTAGGATGAACGAGAGGCACAAAGTAGAAATGATGCAATTCCATAGTTCCCACTGTTCCCAAACACAGCACTGTGGGAGTAAACGGAGGCCACAAAAACACTCCATCAACGGCTTCTCTTAGAAGGGTTTCGCACTACAGTAGCTACCTTTTTGGACCTTTATTTGTTTTTACTAAGAAAAACTCAACAATAGCTGCATAGAACTAAACATTTTACAACAAACTTTCCCCTACTATGTTATTTCAGACACTTATTCTTCTCCTTATAAAGTAGGTGATACCCTTATACATTTTTAACCTTAAAAGTAAATTCCTAATATTTAATTGGTTTACAATAAATAATAACCAATGGAGGCAATTCTCATTTTATTTCATTCACTGTGGCATGTTTCATAGTTTCACGATCTTTTCTAACCACGAAGCATTCAAGATCCACAAAGAAAAGATCTTTAAAAAAAATGAAAGGTATAAATTCTCAATTCAGTTGTTGCAAGTATTTTCATAAACATATTTCCCATACTAGAAAGTTAGGGAATAGTCCCCTCAAATGAACTTGAAAGGGGCTGATTTCCATGAGGATGAAATTAGACTTAACAAATGCAATGAAAGAAATATTTTTCATGGAATAATATTAACGAATTAACCAGGGGTGGGTGACGCTGAGCAGCTGCCTATGTGGCAATGTGTTAGAAACTCATTTTCACTGCAAATATGCCCTCAGACACACCGCATGTCAGTAACAATGCCCTATTCTCCTGCTTGATTTTATTGCTCTCAATAATACATACCAATATTCGATGTCAACTTAAAGAAAACGGAGCACAACGAATTGAAGAAATGATGGAACTTGAACTCAAGCAAACAGGTCCTTTCATTTCATGAGGCAGAGACCAGCCTCATATGCTGGTGGCTGGACCTGGGTGGCTCTCAGGGCTGGGGGGAGCGCCCCTGTGTGCGGGGCCGCTGAGGGGGCCTCAGAGGGCTAGGCCCCTCTCGTGGCTGCGGTGCGCCGGTCCCAGCCTTCTGAGAGAGGCAGAGGGAGAGGGCGGCTGCTTGCTCTCATAATCTTGCTCTGGATAAGACTTCAGTCTCCCCACCTGCTTTCAATGGCTGCTGCTCAGATCCCTCAGTCCTTCGACATGGAATTCACCCCTGGTTCAGGTCTCAGTTCTACTCATAAACAAGGCAGGAGAGGTCATTGGATTTGGAGTCAGGCTTGAGCCAGGCAGGGGTCCTAGAGACATGAGCTCAAAGGGTCTTTAAACATAATGGAAATGTAAGGGGATGGAGAACATTGCATTCAGGATGCATGTCAGGGACCATCGTGCACAGAGTTGGAAGGAATCTGCTGCTAAACCCTTAGGGCGCAGGAGAGGTTTGGAGAGATGCCCTCACAAGGAGCACGCTTGAGCGACAGTAGGCTGCAGCCTAGGCACCGCCTGTGGAGGGGAGGGCCAGCTGGGTGGGGGGCTCTGGTTCACTCAGGGCGGCCGTCACTCACGCTGTCTCATGCTCCTCGCCTGTGCACTGCTCGTCTCTTTTTCACGGAGTGAATGCTGAGGATTCTTTAAAGGACATTGTCTTAAAGGGGTCCCAAATGATCACCCCGGGCACCCACGGGCTCTGAGGAAGCTGTCAGCTTGATTCCAGTAAAGGTCTACATCCAGCGAAGCGGATGAGCTCCCTGAGTCCTTTCTCAAGGGCTATCGGTTGGGGGAAAATGTACACCACAGCTAGATGGACCACAGCCTGGGGATTTAGCGGACCGCAGGTGAGAAGCAGAGTAAGCAAATGCCTGTTTGAGTTACTTCCCGCAAACGGGCCTGTGTGTGACCGTGCGCGTGTTTTGCTGTTTAGAGGCCAGAAAGGCAGCATCTTTCCTGGCGTCTCTTTCTTTTTTCCTTTCTCTCTTATAAAACATCATTTAGTAACAGGAACAATTTTCTGTTCAGATGGTGGCTGACCCTAAGTGGTTTAAAAACTCCCAGTGGAAAGGACAACAGCCCTCTCAGAGGCAGAGTGGCCTCTGTCTGTGAGAAATACTCACCTACAGGAATGCGCTTCTGGCCTGCTTTATGCTCGCTTTGCAATTTGGAGGTGTAACATAGCTTGAAATCAACCATGTGTTTAGCCCTGCTTTGTCAGCCCACCTAGCGACAAATCGGGCTGTTTTGTAGCCCTGCTGCGTTCCCAGGTCACACAAAGCCATGGCAAGTAGAAGGACTGGGTTCGATTTAATCAAAGGCTTTTGATTGTACAAAGCTTAGAGCCTGTTCCCACAGGGAAGCCTCTTCTGGGACAGAGAAAGATGGGGTTTCGTGTGTAGCAGATACACACTGCGTTGAAACTCCACACAGAGAGACTGATTCGCCTAAATCTGCCGGGCAGCAGCGTGGGCAGGCCCGCAGCCCTGCAGATGGCGCACGTGGAGGACGGCGGGAGACCAGAGGGTGGTCTTCTGCTTCCTTCCCCAGGAGCTGCTGTCCTGAAGCTGTGGTCCGCTGTGCTCAAGCTCTCGTGGTGCCACCCTCAGTCTAGTTAACTGACAGGGTGGATTAAACAAGAATAGGTGGCATTGCACTTGTGGCTGGTTCGCAGGTTGGCAGATGGCCTGGCTCATTTCTTCCGACGGTGTGTAAGGCAGATAACCTCGAAGACATGCTCTGGCGTAGGAGATGGTTTGACTTCAACCATTCCTGACCTGAAGTCAACTAATAGGTGTCTTCCCTTTTTGTCTACTTAAAAATAGAGATGAAAATATTTTTTACTTTCCTAAATAAAAACACTAAGACTCCTATTGCCTTTATTGATTTTCTGTGAATAATTTTCCAGTGAGCAAGAACTTTCCTTTGAACGTAATCAGAGAAGGAAAGGCAAGGCATGACAAAGCAGCCATTGTAAAACTGACTGCCGGTGACTGTCTCATGTGGGCTTTGATTCATCTTATGAGCTCATGGTGGTCTGCAATGATATGTACGTGTGGGGCTTGTATGGCTTCGTGGGCAGAAACGACAAGACACGCTTCAGCTTTATTCCTGTGTGAGAATATTCTTGTGCTCTTGAGCTTGCTGTATTTAGGGGTACTAGGTATGCAGAGAGACAGAGAACAAGCTAAATGGGGGTTTGGTTTGAAATATTTTAAATCATAAAGGTATTTACTAAAATATCTCCTTTCATTTCAAATGTTCACAGTATGACAGTGGCTACATCCAAATGTGCATTAAAACTAAGGGACAATACAGGAAGTTGTCTGCTTCCTTTGTTATTTTAAAAAGGTTTCAGCCAGCTTGGCCAGGCATGCCCCAGTGTAAGGGAGAACCAATGTTTTAATCCAGTTTGTCCTGCTTCTGTTTGTTCCAACAAAATCAACTTTGGAAAGCTGTTTGGAAAATACATTGAGAAAAGAAGAAAAGGTAGAGAGCTATCTTAAAGGAATAGGCAAATGCCAATATGTTGCTACAGTAGCTAATAAACACTAGAAATAAACACTAAAGTTTAACAAAAACTAGAAAGGACTAAGAATCAACTTTAGGGCTGACAGGTGTTTAAAAGAGATGACATATTCAACTGATGGTGCAGATCCTTCTTCCTCCATGTACTATGTGGTTGGGATAACAGGTGATAGCCTTTCTCCCTTCCCCCATCACCTCATACCCATTTAGGCCACTAGGTGCAGGCTTTCTTGGACCCAATGTGTGTGTGGGGGGTGTGGGTCAAAATCTTAACCACAAAGATCTAAGCCAAGGTCTGGCTATGGACAGGAAATATTTGGAAGAATATAGGGTTTGGGGGAAGCGCACCTACCACCAACCCCATGTCCCCAAAAGGAAGATTTCCTGATCCGTGAGATGAGAGAAAAGAAGAATTGAAGAGAATATCAAAACAGTTAGAAGTTAGTGACTGCTCCTCCCAAAGGGGTTTCTCTGCTGCACCTTCTGTTGATCCTGTGTGTGTGTGTGCATGTGTGCACATGACTGTGTGTGCACATGTGCTTGCAAGTGACAGATCCTCAGCAGAATTAGGGATCTGGGAGTAAAGGAATTCTGCAGCTTTCTGCTCTCTGGGCCTAAGGCGCAGCACAGAGCTGCCTGAGAAGCCACAGTGGACCGTGGTTACGGGGTAGGGCAGGGACATGAGGTAAGCATCATGATTAATTTTTCCTGCCTATGATGAAAATGCCAAGGTATAAACAGTCTGGTAAGAACAGGAGGGACTCTAGCTGAAGGCTAAGATTCCATTTGAAAAACCAGATAGGGGTAAGATTCCTAAAATACTTTGTGTTAATCAACCAACAATCTACCCTATCTTGAGGCAGGGCAAGCAGTCCTAAATGATATATCCCCACTGCTTGAGGATAACCACTATCTTGGAGAAGAACAGGATCAAGAAATTCCTTGTGTTAAGTTTATCTTACAGAACATGTAGAGGACTGACTATGGATGGTGACAAAATGTCTCTCCCCAGAGACTCATGAGACCACTTGTCAAGCCTACGAGGGCAACGGCCCCTGCCCTCTTCCCCATTCTTGAAAGCCTTAAAAGACAGCATCCTAAGACCTTAAGTGTGCCTCTTCTCTGAGGCTGCCTGCACTCCCTTTCTTCAAGTATGTACTTTGCCTTAAATAAAGACTTATCACTGCTCAAATTATTGTGTTTTGTCTCTGCGCTCTTCCAGTGGTAGGTATCTTTGTTACTTAGCTATTTCATTCAATTTTCTAGACTTAAGTACAAATATTCTCTCTCTGTTCTACTTCAGACAAGTAGGCAAGGGCTACTAGGATCTCTGATTTGGGCTCTGATCTGCAAGTTCCCATCACCCGGGAGACCCGGCTAGGACTACAGCTGGATGGATGACCATGCGCTTTAGTAGCCTGCCCAAAAATGTCCTTCCTTTGTCTTTGGGAAGTTCTCAGAACATAAACTCACTCCACTCACTGCTCTGTGGTTCCTCCAAATCCTGGATGGTAGGGACTTAGTTCCCACACTGTGCAGACTGAAGCAGACATTAGCTTCAGGAGTTGTCAAGGGATCTGCCCTATGCCAAGCAGGAGGTCAGTGAGCTTCCCTTTCCTCCCTCTGTCCTTCCTTGCTCTCTGCTTCCTGGATGGCTGCTGCCATTTCCTGCTACCCTGCTTTAGTGAATTCCTGCCTTCTTTACACTTGTCTGACTTGCTTGAGAATTCTTTCTCATCCAGAGTCAAGACCCTCCACAGTCCAGGCTGAGGTTTCACCCAGTGTACAGGGAGAGACCTCCCCAGATGCAGCTGCCTGACAACAGTTACATTTTCACAACTGTAGACCTAAGGTAGCCTCCCAAAGCATTTGTGTCCGTGAGAGGACACAGGAGCAGTGAACTGCTTTCCTGAATGGTCTGCCACAGTGTGGGCATGATGCCAAGAGCTGGTGGAACTTGGGATGCCATGTGGCTGGTGTGAGTGGAGGTTGACACAGACACAGAATGGGCTGGATGTCTGGAGGTCAGGTGGAAATACTGCTACCCTTTTAGATATGCCAGCCTGAAGAGATGAGGGTAACTGGGAACCAGGCAGGTACATCCATTTCTGAAGATGGCAAGGTAGACAGATGAAGGCTACATTCCAGACCTCTGTCCTAGATGCCATGATGCTGCGTATTCCTGGGAACATGGATGACATGCTTCCCTGGGAGAAGGGGAAATCCTGGATTGAACAAATGTACCCTGAATCAATTAGGCAAACCCTTATTTGACTATGACTTGGAAAAGGTTTTGCATTAGAGGGCAGAAGGAAGGCTTGAGTTTCTATTGAGATAGAAACTTAGTTCCGTTATAGAAAAGTAAAGAGAGTAATAGTTTTTGAAAACCTGAGTTGTGGATTAAGAAATATACCTATTTCAATACCAAATGACTTTATTCTGAGAAACATACACATGCCTGACTAAATTTTAAGCTGGGTATATGGAGTACAGGAGACACAGCTAACTGCTTGACTCTCATATGAAAACCTTTGAAATACATGATTGATACAGCCTTAAAACTGTAATCTGTAGATGGCCTGAATTTACCACTCATTGTTTTTTGAATCCGAAATTTAAAAAATTCATTTGTGTGTTAAAATATTTATTGAACATTTACTGTATGCAGGTATTTATCTAGATATGGGGAGGATAAAGTCATTTAAAATGCCTTCCCTGACCTCAAAGAGCTTAAAGTTTATTGTTTTACAAATTGCGTACAGATATCTCACTTGAGACATTTATGTCATTAGAGATGTTATAGCAAAATGATGAAAAAAAAGATCTTTAAATATAATAAAATTCAGAACCTCAGCTTAGATTTAATGCATATTTAATACACTATGATTAACTATATCCAGTGTGAAGCCCCACAGTATGGGAACTGCCACAAACATTATGAAACATACATGAATAAAATACTTGAAAAATGAAGCACTACATTTGGTTAAATATATGACTTTTGAATTGGCTGTGTGATAAGAGGGAGCTGGCTGATAAAGGACAAGAGAAATGCTAAATATGCATAGTGACAAACAGTGAAAAATTAAGGATTGTAACTAACATTAATTACATTCTAGTGAGATGAATAGGCTGCTCATCATTAATGAGAACATACACCTTTGTCTAAGTTTCACATCCACCTGTGATGAATGTGCTAATGGGGATAAAATACATCATAGTAACATTTGAATTAACAGTACACTAATAGATTGACATATGAGTATGAATAAAGCATTTAATCATAAAAACTCTACCACACCCAACAGCAAATTTTTCTATATTGCCTATATCACATCCAAGTGAGTACAGAAAAGATTTGAGTCTTATTTTAAATTATATACTTAGGATACTGTCCATATTGTACAATGTTCTAGAAAAAAAGGTTGACTTACTACATTCCAGTGAACTTAACTAAGGTGAATAAAAAGATTTTTCAATCTAACTCAGATGAAACAAAAGGAATTCAAACACTGTATGTATTTCTCAAGCTATAGTGTCATGTCTCACCTTTTAACTTTGATACCTTGTGTATATGCTGCTGCTGAAATATTATCAATTTAATACTGAACACAATGTATACTGAGGTAAGGTCAAGTTCCTGTTTTGGGGAGAGTTCTATGAAAAGTCGAATATATCCTTTTTGTTGATATCTGATATGATTTCTATAGCAGTAGAATAGGACCTCATATAAGGCAGGGCCACGTTATTTTGATGGATGTTGGATTTCTAATATATTAAATAATATTATTTAAAGCCTCAACCACTGTGATTAAGTATGCTTGGAGGAGAGCAATTATGCATATACCACAATGTGATAACAAGTGTGTGTTTATAATCTAAACTCATCCTGTTAGAGAAAATATATATGCTGTGCAACGTTTTCATGCAATGCCAAGATCATGTACAAACCACTCTAGTCCTTATACTTATTTAAAGTTGGGAGTTCAAAACAATTTGACATTGTGTGGAGTGCGCATGTGCTGGTCAAAAAGCTTTTTGAAAGATACTTTAAGTCATCAACCATTCATTCAGTCCCAAGCTCCTGGTAGGGGCCAGGTGTGATGGCAGTGGTCAGACAGATCTGTGTCACCGGAGAGAAGGTTCTGGCTTTCAGGGACCTATTGTGGGAAGTTGGGAACACCAGGAAGCAAGCTGAAGAGCTCAGCTGCTGACATAGGCTGTGTAGATCCTAGGAGGCTGGGGGGTGGGTGGGAAATT
This sequence comes from Smutsia gigantea, assembly GCA_032199065.1. Lineage (NCBI taxonomy): Eukaryota > Metazoa > Chordata > Mammalia > Pholidota > Manidae > Smutsia > Smutsia gigantea. Next base: position 231,818 of record JAVSCE010005454.1, on the reverse strand, counting down.
GTCTGGGGTAGGGTGATCGCTTATGAGGGGACAGAAGAATCTCCTGGGAAGAAAAGACACTGTGAAAGAAAAGGGGAAGAATTTGAGCCTGTCGCTCAGCTTTTCCTTCTGCCAACTCCCACAGACATATGCACATGGGGCTGAAAAAAAGAGTCCAATATTACAAGTAGTTCTCTAGAATGTGTTGGCCCGTAGGATAGGGTCACTGCAGTGCAGACTGTGAAGCAAAGCACATCCACAGTGCTTCATACACTAGGGATTTCAGGAGAGTATGTTGGAGTATGGAATGGACAGAGTGGAAAATGGAATATGACAACCAAGTTTATACAAATAATTACAATGAACATGTAGCAGTATTGGAGGTAACTGTAAAATGATATGGAGAGAGAGAAAAGAGAAAAAAAAGAACCCTGTCCTTAGTTGGCATTTGTACACATTGCCACAAAAGAGGTAATGTGAGTGGCATCTTGAAGAAAGAATAATGTTTTTTTCAGATAGTGGGGAAGAGGAGAAGAATTCCTGGCAATGGAAGAGAAGGCACAAGGCCAAGACATAGGGGTCAGAGGAGGGCATCGAGTTTGATGTGCTGGAGTCCAGGCTGCCGGAGGATGGCTGCAAAGTTTAGGTTATGTCTTTCAAAATATATACTCTTTTGGGGGGGAGAGAAAATAATATTCATCTCCATATCGTGTCTAGTAAGACACTAAAGGAGAAACAAAGCAGATTAATCAATTTGGCTATTGCATAGTGCTTCATTTTTTTTTCTTTTAATGTTTGTAGAGTATTTTCACAAATTTATCAGATTTGAGCTACGTGTTTGGAAGCCTCATAGGAATGAAGGAACGGGCTCTTCCCTGTGGGAGTTTGCTGTCTACCTGTGGATCAGAGGAGAATCAAGAAGTAGAGTCAGTGAAAGGAAAAACTTGTAAAAGCCATGTTGGGGGTAAGCCCAGGTGCTATTAGTCACAGCAGGGCTACTCAACAAAGTCTGAAAGTGGATGGCTTATGGGGTGAACTTTTTGGAGGTGAGAATATTTAAGCTGACATAAAAAGGATGAACAGAAGTTAGACGGGTGAATGGGTAGAGTTAAAGCAATATGCTCCTTGAAGCCTGAAACCTCTTTCTACTTGCCAGCATGCGATCCCAGTATGCACACAGTGGGCAAGTGCCTACCAATTACAGTTACTAGTGTTGCAGAACAAACCCCTCCAAAATGTAATAATATGAAACAGTCGTTTTGTTTTGTTCATGCATTCTGTGGATCAAAAATCTGACATGGAGGGAGTGGCTTGCTTCTGCTCCATGATACCAGAAGCCCCTATGCTATTTGAGAAGAAGCTGGGGGTGAGGGGCTGTGATGACCTGAAGGTGTCTTCATTCACATGGCTGGGGGGGAGGCTGGCTGTTGGATGGGGCTTTTAGCTGGACTCTCAGCCAGAACATCTACATATTGACTAGTTGCTGGAGTCACTGGGATCTGCATGAACTGTGTACAGAGCACTGCGTGGAGTGTGCGTGTGCTGGTCATACACTTGCACGCATGGGCCCCAAGATGCAGGAGGCTTTGTGAGAATGTCATGTTTTCCCCCACTCCTGATGTTCTTTTTCTATGAAAGGAACTCAGTGGATGAAATTCCTAACTTCTCTGGGCCCCTTTTTCTTCTCTGTCCCTGGAGAGGTGAATTGACTTGACTGTTAAATTCAGCAAGAATAACAGGCCTGCTTGGTCGATAATGCTGGCTTGTTTTAAGAAGCTACCCTGTCCTCTGAGCACATGAGCTCTGCCCTGCTCCCTCCTTGCAGTAAGTCCCTGTGGGCAGAGGACACCACATAGTACTGGATCACCAACCCTGGGATTCACTTTTAACAAGTTTATTTTCCTAAGAAGCCTAATGCCATGCCCTCTAATTTGGCCTGTATCAATAAGAAAGACAATAGTTTGATGCAGACTTTTGTTCTTTTGTTTTATTTCTCAAATTGTTCAGACCTGGGCTGGGAAGAGCGTTAATTAATATTCATTGAGGAGACAACCGTATAAACTGGGCATGATGTCTAGGCTTAAACTCTATGAGTTTGGGCAAGTTTCGTCACTTCTCTGGGGCTCAGCTTTTTTATAAAGTTGGGATCATAATAATCTGTAATATTTATAATACTTTAATACTGTCAATAAATATAGCTATTATGTTTTCAGGTATTCACCTACTCATCAGATTGTATTGTGCGTGGGTTTCTCTGGGTAAGAAGACAGCTGCTTTTGCGTCACTTAGAGTTTAGCAATGGAGACAAGCAATGGCCAAGCACATAAATACATACAGAAGATAATTGCAGAGAATGAGAGATGTCACAGAGTAAATAAATCAGGGGATAGGGCGGGCGGGGTGCGGAGAAGGGGGTGCTCTAGCGGGGGTGGTCAGGGAAGGTATTTCTGTGGTTGGCATAGCAAGAAGCTACATAGCTGCCTGTGTCTGGACAAAGGTTGTTGGCAAAGGGAGCCTCAAAGTCAGAGGCCCACAACTGAGAATGGAATGTCAGTAGCAAAAAGTACAGCTGTCCCAGCAAAGGCGATCTGCAAAGCCCACATCCACAAATACACCTCTTGTGCCTTCCTCCTGGAATTAAATGCTGAGACTAATCTCAAAACAGCCATAGGTGATTTTGTGCACAAAAATTCTGGATTAATCTCTGGGTTTCTCAGATAGTTTCCTTTGCCAGGCCCAAGAACTATTATATGGGTGTGGAAGATCATGCTTTATCAAGGGCCATCACCCATGTAGAAAAAGGAGGGGAGAGGGTTTAATGAAACTTTCAGAGCTCTTTCTAGGACGGCGAATGGTCATCTAGTACCATGGAGGTCTGACCTTGAGAGAGTGTCTGTGGAGGGCTTCATACTCAGTGAGGTCTGCACTCAGGTGAAAGAGTTACAGCTCAGTCTCCACAAGGGGAGTGGCTGGACCCACCTCCCTACAAATGGAAGAAGGTAACCAATGGCTTGCTGAGGTTTCATCTATGCTTCAGGGTGTCTACAGCAGAGACTTGTTGCATGGCTGATGGGTCAACCTACTTCTTTGACTCTGGCAAGCAGGTTGTTGGAGACAAATACAAATTCTTTGATCTGGTAACTTCCTCTATTACTCCAAGTACATGAAAAATCATTGTTTAGCCTATTTATCAATCACACTGGCAGCTATGTCTTTAAAGAGCATATTAGGAGCTTATGGAGAAGTGAAAATCTACTAACTGAATAATACAAGTCCTTTAACAAGAGGTCAGATGAAAGATATCTGCCCCAGAATATCCAAATAAGAAAAATGGCAAGTAGCTAGAAGGTGTATATTAAAAAGGCCATACATCTTTGGTTCTAGCTCTGTAACCTGCTATCTGAGCAAGTAAAGGGGAAAAAAAAACCCTAACTTTTATTGAGTATCTACTATATGGCAGGTATTTTGCTAGTCACTTTATATAAGATGTTGCATTTAATCTTTATCATAATTTACTCAGTATTAATCCCCCTATTTTTATATGAGGGAACTGAGAATCAGTGAAATTAAGTGTTCACATGGTTAGTAATGGGAGCTCTGATTGAAGCCCAGGGCTGTCTGACATCTACAGCTGAGTTCTTCCTAGAATACTATGAGACTGTAAAATATGTATATATGCATATCTTAAAATTCAACCCCTTTCCAGTATATCTCACCCCTACTGCCCATCCGGGTCAGAGCCACATCATTTCTCACCTGGATTACTGTAAAATAGATTACTGTAATCACTGGATTACTTATATAATGGATTACTTCCAACTGGTCTCCCTGTTTGCACCCTTGCTATCTGTAATCTGCAGGATGATCCTGAGAAATTAAATCACATTCTGTCTCTTCTCTGTTCAGAACTCTTCATTGGCTCTCTATCTTACTCAAAACGAAAGCCAAAGTCTTCACTATTCCCCACAGGATCTGCATGATCCAGCCACTAGGTCAACCCCCACCCCCACCCCTCCAGCCACTCTGGCCAGATCTTCCCCCTCTCTCAATCTCCTAGCTCTACCCTGGCCACAGCTTGTCTCCTTGTTCCTTGGGCAGAGCAGGCACCCTCTCACTTAAAAGCCTGAGATCTTGCATGGCTATCCTATCTAAAATGTTAGCCTCTCAGTTCAACACTTCACAGCTCACTTCGTTGCTTTATTTTTTCTCTTTAGCTCTTTATTATGAAGCCCACTATATATTTAACTGATTATATTTTTATTTGTTGTTCTACAGTGGTCCAAGGGAGAGAAGATAATGGCTTAGACCAGAGTGGGAGCAGTGGAGATGGCGAGAAGTGACTATATTCAGGATAAATTCTGGAATTCATGATTACAGGACTTGCCGCAGGGTTGAATGTGGGATTGAGAGAGAGAGAGAAATCCAGGACAATGCTTTGCATTTTGACTTGAACAACTGAGTGAATGGTGGTGCTATTTTCTGGAATATAAATATTTATTATGAATATTTTTTTTGTGATAGGGGAAATCAATAGTTCAGTTTTCACTATGTTAGTTTAAGAGGCACATTAAACATGCAAACAGAGATATAGTTATACACAAGTCTAAACCTCAAGGAAGAGTTTGGGGCAGGAAAAGTAAATTTGGGCATCATTAACATAGGCATGATATTTGAAAACATGGGACATTTTGAAGTCATTAAGAGAGAAAGTATATCCAGAGAAGACATTTACAAAAGAATTCTGGAGCAACCAGCACTTAGAGATTTAGTTTAGGATCCTTTCAGGAATAGATAATGCAGAAAACAGGAAATTCTTTTAAGAGCCAACTCCAAGAGAAGGAGACCAGATGGAATCCAGGGCACAAGTTTACCAGGGCACGTGACCAGATACAGATAGGTAAGTTTGTGGAATGGAAGGTGGGAAGTTGGAATGGTTTTCATCTGATTGCACCTATATTTCTCTGCAGAATATATGAGCAGGTCTTTAGCTGAGAGTTGGGTAGGAGGGGATGTTGGAGATTTGAAGGTTGAAGAGAAAATGTACGGTAATACAGAACAGATTAATGGCTTTACTAGGGAAGTTCAGTTGTCAGACAGTGTTGAGTGGTCATTGAAGATTTTTGGTCATAAATGTGAAATGCATGCTGATAGTGTGGTTGTGTGATTTTCTCCAGCAACATTCAGCTGCTTGTGTACAGGGATATAGTAAGCAGTTAGTTAAGAAGATGGGGTTTGACCAGGAGAGTTATAAGGAAAGGAGATGAGGCAAGATAGTTAAGAATGTCTGAAAATGAGATGGGTCATGGAGTCTAGAGTGGGTAGTGAGAGCTGTGAGGACTGAGAAAGTGGAGAACAAAGAACCCGTGGCTAAGTCGATGGATTGGCATCTCAGAGATGTGCACAGTCTCAAAGAGGTGTACAGGATGTGGTGATCAGGGTGTGGTTTGTTCAAAGTTGTGTTTTCAAAGGTGTTTATATCCTATTAAATGACAAGCACTGTTTTGAGCATAGGGGATGACACCGTGAATTAAGCAGAGATCCATAGCACTTATAAACCATTGCATAAAACTGAGAATAAACAAATAGACAAATAAACTATATAATGTGCCAGATGATGATAAGTGCTATGAAAAAAAAAAAGAAGGAGAATGGGTAGTATTGAGGGTGGACACTGAAATGTAAAAGAGGATGGTTATGGAAGGCTTCACTGTGAAGGTGATATCTGAACAAAGGATGACTTACAGATAGCTTAGGGAAGGGCAGTCCAGGTAGAATGATAAGAGATGCAAGAACTCTGAAGTGGGACCTGGTAGTTGAGAGTGGCAGCAAAGAGGCCAGTGGCTGGGGTGTAGCAGCCAAGGGGAGATGAGTAGGTGAGCAGGTCAGAGAGATCATGTTGGTCGGGTGGGGGTCACGTGGAACCTTTGCCAGACTGTGGAAGGCCTTGTAAATCATTGCAAAGACTTGGCTTTTATCTTGAGTGAAATGTGAAGGCATTGGGAGGTTTGGAGGAGAGATGAGACTTACCCTTGAAAGGATCACTATCCCTGCTGTGTTGAGAGGAAAAGGACAGAGGAAGGAGGACAAGGGCAGAAGGAAGGAGAAATCTGGGAAGCTACTGGAATAATCCAGATGAAAGACGGCAGTGGCTTGGACCTGGGTGATAGCAGTGGAGATGGTGAAGAGTGGTCAGAATCTGGATACATTGTAGAAGTAAAACAAAAAGGGCTTTCCAGTGGGCTGGCTGTGAGCTGTGAGACAGAGGAGTCCAGAAGACCCGAAGAATTTGGACCCAAGCAACCAGGAAGCTGGAATGGATATTCACTTGTGTGGAGGGAACTGAGGGGAAATTAGATTTAGTTGAAGATCAGATTTTGGTTTTGACAGTATCTGGGTTGAGATTCCTCTTAATCTTGTAAGCAAAGATGTGAAATAAGCAGTTGGTTATATGGGACAAGAGATCAGAGACCTGAACTCTAGTTTGGTTCTATTTCGTTCTGAAACTAAAAATCTAGAAAAGTCATCCTAAGCCATGAGACTGTATAAGATCTCTAAGAGAATGTGTGTGGACAGAGGAGTGTCTTGCCAATGGGTTTCAGCCCCAGGCAAGTTCCCTATGGATTCAATGCGACCAAAGAAATTGACAGCAGAATGTTCTTTGGGGTGAAAGGGTTTATTACCCGGCTTGTTCTCCCTGTGGTAGGTCGAGCACCAGCGTCTCTGCCTCTGCCCAGAGCACTGGGTCGAGCTCTCTATATAGCACAATAATAGCTTATTGCCTAAAGGTGTGGAAGTGGTAGCCTAGCAACAGGCCAGTTACATCATCAGGTGGTTTAAGTTCAGTGAGGATCCTGGCCATAGGAACCCCAACTTCCCCACAGGAGAGAAGAAGCTAAATAATCTAAGGGTCATTCCAATGTTTAGAGATGAAGGAGATGAGGAAAAACCTGCAAAGTTTACTTGGAAGAAGTGTCCAGCAATATAGGAGGAAAATAAGGAGAGTGTGGTGTTTGGGAGTCAAAGGTTGTAATTAGTGGCAGTGACAAGGTTTAGGGTATACTGATGTGAGCTGATTGAGATGGTAAAAGGATCATTGGTGCTAAAGAGGGTAAGGAACTGATCATCAGGATGTTGGATGACTCCAAGTTTGACGATAGAAATTACAGTAGAGAGGTAGTCAGTAAGCCGTATGTCGACATCACCTGTGACTCCACTGGCCAGGAGACAAGGAGAGGACTTAAGAGGTAATAAAATATGATGATTCACTTCCAAAATACTAGGCTTTTTGAATGGGGAAGGACAGACATCTGAGAAGTTGGGAAGGGGCACCAGGTGAACATGTTCCCCTCCCCCTGGCCTTGGGTTTGGGTAATAGGAGAAGCACAGCCATCAGTTGAGAGGACTGCTAGAAGAAGGATCCTCAGGGAACCTGGCTTCCCTTAGCTGGAAGATACATTTAGCTGAGGAAGAAGATGTAGGTAAGTTAGCTGATGACAGTGAAGGCCTAAGAGCACAATGGAAGGGTTTGGGAGGAGGGGAAGGTTGTGGTTTGGGGTTAGATTAGGTAATATGTATATGGTAAGGGGTGATCCTGGTTACCAAGGTTAAGGAGCAAGGTTGTGGGAGAGAGCGGTAGGGGAGATGGGGTGACTGTGAGGCATTTGGGATTGGTGCAGAGCAGCACGGCGCAGCCAGGAGGACAGGATGATTGAAGACCAGCCTGTGGCCGGTCACACCCGGTTGGATAGGGTGATGGAAAATACAGTAAATCTCTCTCAAATAGCTAATTATAACAATGCTGTAGTCATCAGAGTTGAGGGAAATTTATCAGCAACTGGGCCAAAGACTGAGGGAAGTGTATCTGCAACGAGGCCAAACAGTGATGAGTTACTTTTCATTCCAACCCACTGATTGTCCTAATAACTGTTGACAAGCAAACACCAAACTTTTGCTGCTTAAAGGAGATATTGGGGAAATCTGGGAAAGAAAGAGGTGAGCCCTTTATGAACTTTAGGAAATGGTCAAATCATTTCTACATTTGGAAATGTGGAAGCTAGAGGAGTGTGAAATAAAAAGGTCAGGGCACAGGAAATCATTCCCATAAGCCCAGCTTGGAAAGGTCTTGTCTTCCCCAAATCCACACTATTGTGAAATGTGTGGATCTAAAGGTTGCAAATGATTTTCCTGTGCTATTCATTTATTATTTTTTAAGTGACTGAAAATCACTGTGATTCATATGGACACATACACACACATGTATCCACATACAAACCCAAACTATAATCTGGCCAAATAACCAACTGCAGAGCCCCCATTTGATAGGTGTGGAAAGAAGTCTAGATGTTATTGCCTTATAAAGAGCCTGAAACGGAAAGAGTCCATTTGTGTAAACATAGACTTTATGACCTCAAATTCACGTGGTTTATTTCATGCAGAACTATCTCTTTTGAATCATGCAAGAAAGTAGAAAACAGTACAGTGAAGATGTTAAAGTTTCGGACTCTGAGGTCTCTGTGTGGATTTGAGAGCTGATAGGGTGACCTTGGGCAAATTGTGTAACCTTTGTGCTAGTATATCTAAACTGATGTTAGTAACTACATAGAAGAGATCTTTTCAGTATAGAATGAGATAATGCATTATCTCAAGGGCTGCCACTGAGTGAGTAAATAAGTAAGGAATATTTCCCATATTACTTTCTTGAATCTTCAAATAGAACAAGTGGCTTAATGATTTGGAGTGAGTCAATTTAAGAAATTAGTATTTTTCCCACTAATTATGTATTTCTCATGGGTAAATGTTCTTCTTTGTATCATCAGTGCCTAGGTAGTGCCTGGCACACAGTAGGCATTCAAGAAATGTTTCTTGGAATGAAGTCCTGTCCCTGAGCATTGCTACTATTTCCCATGTTTATTTTCCAGATAAATCCCCAAACAAGTTAGGGAGTGATCCTGTGGTGAATGAAGCATACATTTCACCAATTCCATTCATAAAGGGAAATAATCTTGGACACATGTCTTGAATGAATTAGTACTACTACTAATCTGAGCCAAAAAGTAAGTGATAGCTCCAGTCTACACATGGTAATCTGAATTAAATATAACAATATTTTGTGGTGACCTCTGTGTTGCTAGGAACATAAATGAATATACTATGGCTCAATATGATAAAGAGCAAAATGGTTAAAGGGTAAGGCTTTTGGCTGACCTAATGAGATGGGGCAGGGGAAGTGCTCACTGCATGAAAGGTAACAACGTTTCTATTCTTCATCAGAAGGCAACCTACATCCTAGAACCCAGATCTCACTCTGAAAAGTTCTTCCAGGCCAAGTTTAGAATGTACATATTTAAAGAGAATGCTTAGAGGGAGAGAAGTAGCTCCAGGGTGTAGCAATGGAAACAGACGTCCTTCCTAGGGCAGTAAGTGGCAGTAATGTCTGGTGGAAAGCATGCTATAGTCTGAATGTTTATGTTTCCCTCAAGTGCATATGTTGAAACCTAAACCCTGATGGGATGGTATTAGGAGGTAGGGCCTTTGGGAGGTGATTAGGTCAGGAGGGTGGAGACCTCATGAACAGAGTCCCATGACCTTGTGAAGGAGGTCCCAGAAAGCTCCCTAGCCCTGACATGTCAGGACACAGGGAGAGGATGGCTGTCCATGAACCAGGAAGTGGGCCCTCAGCCGGTGTAAAATCTGCTACTGCCTTTATCTTGGACTTTTTGCCTTCAGAACTGTAAGAAATAGATGGTTGTTGTTTATAAGCACTCCAGCCTATGGTATTTTCTTACAGCAGCCAGAAGGGACTACTAGCATTAGCACAAATCTTATGCTTTAAGCACAGTTGATAAGTAGACCATCCTTTACCTGAACTTGGAGCTGTCGCAGTCAGAGACTGAGCATTTTCTTCAAATCCTAGTAAGGGCCGTGGTGCAAGGAAACCTCAGGGGCTGAGAGCAGCACAGGATACATAACGGCACTTGAAGGTTGCCCAGTTCCATGGACGCCTCAGGACAGGACCAGACAAAAGTATTTCAAGATGCTAAGGACTCTCTAGTGAGGAGGACCTGGGAACAATGACCAGAACCCCGCCATTTTGCCTTGTTGTATGTACTTGCTCTCAATTATTAATAATTTATAGTTCTTATTTAAAAGTTGAATCGGTCATTCCCCAACAATCCTATTCTTTTATTTTGTCCTTGAAATTTTTAGTTAAAGAACTCTGTCACATCATGAAGGAGAACATGTTCCTAATATTTTGTTGAGTATTTTTGCATCTATGTTCATCAGGGATATTGGTCTGTAATTTTCTTTTTTGGTGAGGTCTTTGCCCGGTTTTGGTATTAGAGTGATGCTGGCTTCGTAGAATGAGTTTGGAAGTATTCCCTCCTCTTCTGTTTTTTGGAAAACTTTAAGGAGAATGGGTGTTATTTCTTCTCTATATGTCTGGTAGAATTCAGAGGTGAATCCATCTGGTCTGGGGGTTTTGTTCTTGGGTAGTTCTTTGATTACCGCTTCAATTTCGTTGCTGATGATTGGTCTGTTTAGTTTTTCTGTTTCTTGTTTGGTCAGTTTTGGAAGGTTGTTTTTTTCTAAGAAGTTGTCCATTTCTTCTATGTTTTCCAGCTTGTTAGCATATAGATTCTCATAATATTCTCTTATAATTCTTTTATTTCTGTGGGGTCTGTCATTATTTTTCCTTTCTCGTTTCTGATTCTGTTTATGTGTGTAGATTCTCTTTTTTTCTTAATAAGTCTGGCTAGGGGTTTATCTATTTTGTTTATTTTTTCAAAGAACCAGCTCTTGGTTTCATTGATTTTTTTCTATTGTTTTATTCTTCTCAATTCTATTTATTTCTTCTCTGATCTTTATTATGTTCCTCCTTCTGGTGACTTTGGGTCTCATTTGTTCTTCTTTTTCCAATTTCAGTAATTGTGTCTTTAGAGCATTCATCTGGGGATGTTCTTCCTTCTTTAAATAGGCCTGGATTGCAATATACTTTCCTCTTAGAACTGCCTTTGCTGCATCCCACAGAAGTTGTGGCTTTGTGTTGTTGTTGTCATTAGTCTCCATATATTCTTTGATTTCTGTTTTGATTTGGTCGTTAACCCATTGATATTTTAGGAGAATGTTGTTAAGTCTCCATGTATTTGTGAGCCTTTTTGTTTTCTTTCTAAAATTTATTTCTAGTTTTATACCTTTGTGATTTGAGAAGTTGGTAGGTAGGATTTCAATATTTTTGACTTTGCTGAGGTTCTTTTTGTGGCCTAGTATGTGGTCTATTCTGGAAAATGTTCCATGTGCACTTGAGAAGAATGTGTATCCTGTTGCTTTTGGGTGTAGAGTTCTGTAGATGTCTGTTAGGTCCATCTGTTCTAGTGTGTTGTTCAGTGCCTCTGTGTCCTTGCTTGTTTTCTGTCTGGTTGATCTGTCCTTTGGAGTGAGTGGTGTGTTGAAGTCACCTAAAATGAATGCATTGCTGTCTATTTCCTCCTTTAATTCTGTTAGTATTTGTTTCACATATGCCAGTGCTCCCGTATTGGGTGCATATATATTTATAATGGTTATATCCTCTTGTTGGATTGACCCCTTTATCATTATGTAATGTCCTTCTTTATCTCTTGCTACTTTCTTCATTTTGAAGTCTATTTTGTCTGATACAAGTACTGCAACACCTGGTTTCTCCTTGTTGTTTGCATGAAATATCTTTTTCCATCCCTTCACTTTTAGTCTGTGTATATCTTTGGGTTTGAGATGAGTTTCTTGTAAGCAGCATATAGATGGGTCTTGCTTTTTTATCCATTCTGTTACTCTGTGTCTTTTGATTGGTGCATTCAGTCCTGTACATTTAGGGTGATTATTGATAGATATGTACTTATTGCCATTGCTGGCTTTAGATTCGTGGTTACCAAAGGTTCAAAGGTTGCTTCTTTACTATCTAACAATCTAACTTAACTTTCTTGTTAAGTTATTGTAAACACAGTCTGATGTTTCTTTATTTCTCTCCCTTCTTATTCTTCCTCTTCCATTCTTTATATACTAGGTGTTTTATTCTTTGCCTTTAGTTAGTATTTGGATGGTCTGCTTCTTTGGTATGATTTTATTTTCTCTGGTGACATCTTTTTAGCCTTAGGAGTGCTTCCTTCTAGAGCAGTTCCTTTAAGATGTCCTGTAGAGGTGGTTTATGGGAGGCAAATTCTCTCGGCTTTCGCTTGTCTGGAAATTGTTTAATCCCTCCATCATATTTAAATGATAATCGTGCTGGATACAATATTCTTGGTTTGAGGCCCTTCTGTTTCATCACATTAAATATATCATGCCATTCTCTTCTGGCCTGTAAGGTTTCTGTTGAGAAGTCTGATGACAGTCTGATGGGTTTTCCTTTGTAGGTGATCTTTTTTCTCTCTCTAGCTGCCTTTAATACTCTGTCTTTATATTTGATCTTTGCCAATTTAATTATTATGTGTCTTGGTGTTGTCTTCCTTGGGTCCCTTGTGTTGGGAGATCTGTGGGCTTCCGTCGACTGTGAGACTATTTACTTCCCCAGCGTGGGGAAGTTTTCAGCAATTATTTCTTCAAAGACGCTTTCTATCCCTTTTTCTCTTTATTCTTCCCCTGGTAGTCCTGTAATACGAATATTGTTCCGTTTGGATTGGTCACACAGTTGTCTTAATATTCTTTCATTCCTAGAGATCCTTTTATCTCTCTCTGCCTCAGCTGCTCTGTATTCCTGTTCTCTGATTTCTATTCGATTAACAGCCTCTTGCATCTCGTCCAGTCTGCTGCTAAGCCCGTTGATGGCTTGTTTCAGTTCTGCATTGTCTTTCCTGATTTCCCTCACTTCCTCCCTCAGCTCTTGCATATTTCTCTGTAGATCCATCAGCATGGTTCTGACTTTTATTCTGAATTGTTTTTCAGGAAGATTGTGCATTTCCTTCCCTTCAGTCTCCCTCTCTGGTGTTGTCTGGGTCTGGGTCAGCTTTGTCTGTACCATATTTCTCTGCCTTTTCATGGTGATAGAAGTGGTCGCTGGTAGGTGCCACGTATGTAAGCTGGGCTCTTTAAAAAAAAAAAAAAAAAAGAACGAAGAGAAAGAAAAGAAACGAAAAAACAAAACAAAACAAAAAACTCCCACCGGGAGTAGATTCTGTAAGGGTGCTGTAGGTGGTGCTGTTGCTCTACTATTCCGCAGGCGCGGCTGCGCAGCTCCACCAGGCCCTTTGTAGCTCTGACCAGGGCGGGAACGAATGGGAGGCTGTTGTTCTCTATGTGAAGTTCCAGTGTGGCTACTTTTTCCCAGTCGCCAGCCATGGGGTCTGAAATTCCTCAGGACTCCCAGCCCGCTGGGCCACATGTGCTGGGACAATCCTGGGCCCTTTGCCTCTTTAAGACCGCCAAAAAAATGTGCGCGCTTTTCTTTTCTCCTGGGGAGCCTGCTGCAGGGACCCGGGTGCATTCCCAGCTCAAAACCTGCTCTTTCTGCCTCTCCAATATCCGCGCGATGTGTGTCAGTGCTCCGGGCGCAGATCACCGGGGCTGGTTCTTTTGCGGGGTGTACTTCCACTCCCTCCCGGCTCTGAATCCTCTCCTCCCACCGGTGCACTGGGGTGCGGGAGTGCTCGGGTCCCACTGTATCTTACCCCCGCTCGCGGGGTGTCAAGTCCTCTCAGGTGCAGATGCAGGCTGGGTGCTGTCCTGTATACTCTGGTCTCTCTTTTAGGAATAGTTGTATTTGCTGTATTTTCATAGATATATATGGTTTTGGGAGGAGATTTCCGCCTCCCTGCTCATGCCACCATCTTCCCGGAACTCTCTTCTTCAAACTTTTTATAGGTTTAAACATTTGATGCTAAAAAGTTGGGGGGAACTGCACTTAATGGTACAGACTGCTGTCTGGACTAAGTACACCTCACTTGTCAGTTTTCATCAAGATTTGGCTGCCCACAGTGATCAAGCTAAATTGGCAACATTACCCTCCAAAGGCTTATTTCTGCTGGTTCTATTCATTCACTCATTCAACAATATTTTTTGATTGCCTACTATATGCAGCGCACAATTCTAGGTCCTGCCTAAATAGTGGGGGGAAAATATGGTACTTTTCCTCTATACACGTATGTGAACTATCATTTAACTAGAACACCATTTAGAGAAAATAAATCTTTGGGATGTACAGATTTATTTTTATTTATTTATTTTTAAGAATGTCTGCCTTAAAAAGAAAAAACAAAAAAAAGCAGTTCCTTTAAATATTCTTAACTAACTAATGTTACCAGAAAAACAATACTTTATTTCTTTCTGACTCCTATAATTTAGGATTTTGGCCCAGGGAGACACAGAGACCAAACATTCTAGTCTTGTAGGTATCAGGGACAAGAAAATAGGAAAAGTCTTTAGTTCAGGATGATAAATGAGAAGGTGCAGAGAGGTTAGGCTTGGCCATCACTTTCACCAGAATAATGGGATAACTGGAGAGTAAGTAAGAACCTCTTGCACTTCCTACCAACCCTATGCCAAGTGTTTATACCACGTTTGGGGCATCCTGGGCAGGCTCTTCTGACTGGGTCATCTTCAGATACTTGTGGCTATTTCATCGCACTTACTCTTGAAGAGCAGCTTATCCAGGGAACTTTAGCCCTGCCTGTTCTTAGCCTGCTGTAATGTCACCATTAAAGGACAAACAATGCCCTTCCAAATGATGTCTTTAATTTTCCGGATTTCATATCCCAAAGAACCTTCTAAAGTTGCATTCTACCCTTCACACTGACATTTACACACTATTCCTGTAGGGCCAAATGCAGATCTATACCTACCACGAACTAGAGAGATTTGACAGTAAGAATAAGGGAAACAATGATTGCTATGTTGGGTTTATGTATTTTGTTTGCAAAGCAATGGGCTTCAGGTTAAATCGAGGCAGATGTGAAAATGTTCTGATGTCCTCCCTGACAGCAAACCATAACGACTCTGATGATAGTTGTCATCAGCATCATTAATTGTACCAAGGGTCTTGAATATCAATCAAAGGAAAGAAAAGCATTTTAATAGCATTAATCAGAGCTGGCTTTCTCCTGCAAACCGTGCCAGAGCTCTTGGATTGCTGCCTGTTCCCATTGTTTTCAGGCTAGTGGTTTGGATGTAGATCCTTTACCCCTTCCCAATATGGCCATAATGACATTAGGGAATTAACTCAGAGCAGAGTTGTTCTAGTTTGAATGTGAAGGTGAACACAAATGGAGAAAGTTCAAATTATTAAGATGAACAAACAACACTTGTTACTAAACATTAGCTGGCAAACGCAATAGACATGTACGACGGGCAGTTACCATGGATGATTTCCCACACTGGCCAAACGCAAAGATGTCCACAGACTACAAGGTCTGTGTATAATATTCTAAAAAGACATTTTAGGTTTTTCCATTTTCAGCAGCCAAGCCAATCTAACCAACCTCCAAATTTTGAATAATATTCTGCCATCACTGATAAAAAGAGATTAAGGGAAACCTATGTGCTAGGATTTCTTCAATCATCCTGAACTGAACAGTTCTATGCAAATTTAGAGATGCTATTGGGACTGATCCAATCTTATTGCTTCACTTTATTGCTGGAGATGCCTTCTTTTGGACATGCAACCTATACAGGTCTTTTTATTTATTTTAGATCCCTTCTGGACCAGTTACAAATGACAGCCAAGAGCATGGTTAGGAAATTTAAACATTTCAAAATTGGAATTACCCAAAATAATAAATAGGCTTAAATACTGCTTGAATTCAGGTAATGACGTAACTTTATGTTAAGAGGAGGAAGTGAAACAAAGAGATCACTTTTCAAAGGATCAGATGTCAGCGGAAGAGGGTGGGTTAGAATAGAAAAATCTACCCACTCAGTTGAAACTTTCATTCCAACTCCCTCTGTCAAAGCGCCACTTTGGGTCACTCAAAGGGAGTGGTAAGGAGAGCCGATGCACCCCGGGAGCGAGAGAGAAGGCCCTCTCCACCCCCCACCATCAGGTGCGGTGCACGTAAAAAGGTCTAGTAATATATACCTTTTCCTGGGATGAAAGCCATTGAAACAGAAAGCAATCCATATACCATAAGCATATGGATGCACATTTATATGTCTACACACAGCCAAAATAAAAGGTTGAAAAATGAGAGATTCAACTAACTGGCTGATTTGTCTAAATGCTATCAAACAATCATTTTGATTAATATTTTCTCACTGAATTGACTGATGTTTTTTAGTGATGAGAATGAATTGTGACATTTTGTAGACATCTCATATATGGAATTGCTGTAGCTCCTTGGAAAAATAATTGATCAACTTCTGCCATAATGGATAACAACCTATATTAGAGGTATCTCACATAAACAAATTATTATCCTTTATAGTATAAGCTGACTAATTAATTTTCCAGGGATGTCTAAGTCCTAGAAGCTATTATTATTAACTAGTGGTGAATGAAAAAATTGTGTTTAGATTTCAAGTGCTTGAATTTCTTATGCCTTTTTTCATAATAAAGGGCCGATTTTCTCTAAGTGCTAATAAATGATTGCCTTTAAGACAGAGTATAAATCGGATCCTTCCTCCTGACGTTCCTTATTGTTCTCTTCTGAACTAACATAAGCCAGTCTAGATATAAAGCACTGGATTTTAGATACATTTTGGAAAGGATAATTAAATCGTTAAGGGAAAAATGTTGACCCCAAATTATATTTACCTTAGTTTGAGAAAGACGAGGAAAGTGTAGAGAAAAATTGGAGAAGAGGTAGAAATGGTTAATGTGATTTATAAGCCCTAATGATCATAATGTGTAATCTTGTCTTTCCAAGAAATCATAGGTTAGAAAAATTAACACGGATCATATACTAATATTACTGTTTTCTTTGGTGGGCCTCCTCACGTCGGTGGCTGCATGCTCCGTCCTGATGGTGCTTCTCCTGTGAGCCTGTTTGGGCAAGAGGGCCTCGGTGTCTTTGTTTCTCTGGTGAGGTTCTGTTCTCTGAGTGGCAAGTTTAGACTTTAAATCTTCCACCTGAATTATTACAGGCAAGGTTTGGTAATTAAGTTCTAACAAGATTTAAATGATATTAAAAACAGTCAGTTAAAAGGAAACACAGCCTTGGGCTTTGTTGTAAATTTGTATAATTATTTTTAGTCCTCTAGAGGATGCATAATTATATTTCTGTATTTATAAAAATACTGCCTCTGAGGCACCAAAATGAATTTTACAGTGTACTGATTTGCATATTAATGTTATTTTTTGTATGTCAAAACTTCTTTGGCTGAAAACAAAGTTTTCTAGGAAACGTTCGAAGTAACCACAAAGAATATAAAATCTTTTGATCTGTAAGTCTGGCAAAACCACTGCGCAGAAAGAAAGTTTGATTGTTCAAAAAAAAAAGCAACTTATGAAAACAGACATATAACACCAAACCTCAAGTTTGATTTGGTCTTCATTTGGAAAGGGGTAGAGGGGCATACCCAGGAAAAATGCCCGGTAACATTTATTAAATACGTACTATTTGCTAAGTGAGATCTAGTCACTTCACATGTTGTATGCATGGATCATATGAGATAGCTACTATTCATTTCATTTTCCTAGTTCAAAGATGGGGAAACTGAGGCACAGAACGATTGAATTAATGGCTCAGAGACACACTGCTGGCATTGTAACTTGGGCAGTTCGATGCTAGGGTTATATGCAGAACCCTGTATTACCCTCTGAACAAAAGCCTAAACAAGTGCTAAGAGCCTCCTTATGTTTGATGGAGGAAACCGTTTTCTCGTAAAACACACACAGGACTGCTTTTGCCTTCTTCGTGCTGGGGCAACATGCAGTGTTGGAAACAGCACACACAGCTCAGGAGTATGTGCCCCTTTTTCCCTGCGGGCGTTTTCATAATTGTTCTACAAGCAAGCACTCTCTCTGCACCAGAATTTAAGCTCCTCCAGCATAGGAACTGTGTTCATTGTTTCCTTCTCTACTTCTTCCTTCACTTAGGAGGCAGAGTTAGAGTGACTGCTTTTTAAAATGGAATCAGGGAGTGAGTTTTAATCCATTTGGGCATCTACAATAAAAAATACTATGGACTGTGTGCCTTAAACAAAAATGTTTATTTCTCACAGTCCTGGAGGCCGGAAAGTCCAAGTAAGATCAAGGTGCTGGCAGATTCCACGTCTGGTGAAAGCCCACTTCTTGGATCATCTTTATTTTTTTTTCTTTGTTGTTATTTTTTATTATCAAATGTACGTCACAGTGGTTCAACAGTTCCCTGCCCCTCAGTCCCCGCCCACCCTCCTCCCCCTTGGTAACCACTAGTCACTTCTCAGTGTCTATGAGTCTAATGCTGTTTTGTTCCTTCTGTTTTGCTTTGCTTTTATGTTCCACAAATAAGTGAAATCACATGGTATTTGTCTTTCTCTACTTGGCTTATTTCACTGAGCATAACACCCTCTAGATCCATCCATGTTGTTGCAAATGGTAGGATTTCATTTCTTTTTATGGCTGAATAATGTTCCATTGTGTATATGTACCACCTCTTCTTCATCCATTCATCTACTGATGGACACTGAGGTTGCTTCCATATCTTCACTATTGCAAACAGTGCGGTGATAAACATGGGGATGCATATATCTTTACAAATCAAGGATTTTGTTTTCTTTGGGTAAATGCCTAGGAGTGGAATTCCTGGGTCAAATGGTATTTCTGTTTTTAGTTTTTTGAGGAAACTCCATACCGCTTTCCACAGCAGTTGTACCAATTTGCAGTCCCACCAACAGTGTAGGAGGGTTCCTATTTCTCCCCATCCTCGCCAGTATTTGTTATTTCTTGTGTTTTGGACAGTGGCCATTTTAACTGGTGTGCGGTAATATCTCATCGTGGTTTTAATTTGCATTTCCCTAATGATTAGCGATGTGGAGCATTTTTTCATGTGCCTTGTCGGCCATTTGTATTTCTTCTTTGGAGAAGTGTCTGTTCAGGTCCTCTGCCGATTTTTTGATAGGGTTTCTTGTTTTGGATCTTTCTGGTGAGTCTTCACACGGTGGAAGGGGTGAGTGAACTCTCTCAGGTCTTTTATGAAAAGGGCGTGAATCCCACTCAGGAGAGCTCCACCCTCATGACCTAATCACCTCCTAAAGGCCCCACCTCCGAACACCATCAACACAGCATTAGGTTTCAACATGGATTTTAGGAGATCACAACCATTTAGTCTATAGCAGAGTATCAGGAAACATCTGAGCTATTCTCTTCTATGATAGATTAGTTTGTTTTTTATTGTGGTAAAATATGCTAACATACAGTTTATCATTTTAACCATACTTAAATGTATAGTACATTCACACTGTTGTACAACCAGGGCCCCCATCCATCTCCAGAAGGGTCTCATTATCTCAAACAGAAACTCTGCACCCATTCAACAGCAGCGCCCCAATCCCACCTCCCTCAGTCGCTAGCGACCACCTTCTACTTCCTGTCTCTAAGACTTTCACTACCCTAGGCACCTCATGTGAATGAACAGTTTGTTTGACACTGAAGGTAATTTTTACTTGAGATCAAATCTGGAATATTTTAATTCAGGAGACATATGCTCCTGTTCTTTTAAATTGTGCTCAATGACTGGGTGAAATTTTACCTAATAATTAAGAAAAATCCTTTGAAGAGGAAAGTACAGAAAGGAACTGGAGCAAGCGCGGTGATAATGTCATCTAGAGCGAACCCATTAACCTAGACTTTGGGAAAGATAGAGAAGGTGGGTGAAGTCAGTAAGAAAAAGGTGTGCTTATAATACTTTCGACCCCTTCAGGCTTCCTTTATAGAAACTTTTGCAGTTCAACTGCAGGCTATTAATATTTTGGGGGTGCAAGAAAATATATTTTATGATGACAGAATTACAAGCAGTAGAGCAATTTATTTCAGGCAGGAGTGTCCCCTATAATTGTTCTCTATCTACTTCTAAGGTTGTGCCAATAAGTAGTAAGGTCTTTGCCCAGATCCCTAATTTGCCACATATGCATTACCTGTGTGACCCTAGGAAAGTCACTCAGCCTCTCTGAGTCTCAGTGATCTGCTCTGTAAAAATTACTATTAATAGTATTTACCTCAGGGTAGTGAGAATTATATGAATGTATTAAGTAAAGTACCTAAAATATCTGCCTACTAAATGTTAGATCCTTTTCTCTTCTCCCCTAGAGCCCAGCTGAAGGCCCTTTGTGAAGAGCTGAGCCTCTTGCAAGCCCATTTCTTAACCTAGTTCCAATTATATTTTTCCCTGCACATCTTATTTCTTATTTTCACAGGAAGAAGTAGAAATAGAAATCTAGGGTTAGACAGAATGGCCCGGTTTTGGCTTAATTACACTGCCTGCAGTTGTCAGTTTCTGGGGGGACCAACCGTCCCAGTTCACTCAGCACTCAGGGGGTTTCTAGGGCAAGAGAGGGTAGTGCTAATACAGGGAAAGTCTCAGGCGAACTGGGACAAACTGGTCACCCTACCTCCTCTGTCTATATCAAAGACCCCATCTTTGTTGCTTTCCTTAAGATAAAACACCTCTGGACTCCGATGCTTCTTTTGTTGGTGGGGAGGTAAAAAGTGATTTTTCTGTGCGTATATAAATAAGGGAGATCTTATCCCATCCAACAGGTCCAAGGAGAATAAGCCTCAAACAAAATTGCTGCCTGGGCATTTTAATTCCATTGATGTGTCAAAAGTTTTATCTTGTGGTGTTTTACTTGTGAAGTCACCATCGTTATTTTTTTTTGCCATATAGAGAGTAGCAAAGAATAAAGGATTTCTGAGTCAGACTTTTCTGTACTATTTGGCTAACTTCTTTATGAAAAATTAAATTTTTGTTGTTAAAATGGATAGAATTCTAACCATTAGGGAAATGTAAATCCAAACTGCAATGAGATGCTACCTCACACCCATTAGGATGGCTACTATCAAAACAACCAGACAACTACAAATGTTGGTGAGGACTTGGGGAAGTTGGAACCCTTGTGCACTGTTGGTGGGAACGTAAAACGTTCAGCTGCTGCGGAAAACAGGAAGGTGGTTCCTCCAAAAATTAAAAATAGAATTACCATATGATCCAACAATTCTACTTCTGAGTATATACCCAAAAGAACTGAAGCAGGCTCCCAAAGAGATATTTGCACACCCACGGTCATAACAGCATTAATCACACTAACTAAAATGTGGAAGCAACCCAAGCATCCATCGACAGACGAACGGATGAGCAAAATGTGCTGTAGACATGCCATGGAGCACTATTCAGCCTTTGAAAGGAAGGACGTTCTGACTCAGGCTACAACATGGGTGAGCCTCGAGGATATTACACTGAGTGAGATAAGTCAGTCAGAAAAAAGACAAATACCATATGATTCCACTTACAGGAGGTATTTGGAGTAGTTGAAATCATAGAGACAGAAAGCTGAATGGTGATTTCCAGGGGCTGGGAGGAGGGAAGAATGGGGAGTGGTCTTTTAATGGATACAGAATTTTAGTTTTACAAAATGAAAGGAGTCACAGAAATGGATGGTGGTGCTGGTCGCACAACATTATGACTGCATTTAATACCACCGCACCTGTGCAGTTAAAAATCGTTAAGATGATAAATTTTATATTATATGCATCTTGCCACAAAAAATAAATAGGAAAAAATAGTTGGGTTATTACATTGCCAAAAAGATTCTGTTGGCTGTGTGACCCCCTCCAGCCCCAGGCAGTCACCTCGCTCTGGTCCCTGGAGTTTCTCATATGGCAGATGGGGAGATTTAGGCACAGAAGGGTCCATTTTGGGCCATTGGAGTCACAGCCAGGAAAATAGTTCCACTAGACTGGTGGCTTCTTTTTTTTTTTTAATTGAAGTTTAATTAATAGTTGACATACAATCTTATATTGGTTTCAAGTCTACAACACAGTAGTTCAGCAGTTACCCATATTAAATTCTCACCCCCTCTAGTGTGGTTACTGTCTGTCAGCATAGGAAGATGTTACAGAATCATTGGCTGTATTCTCCATGCTGTACTCCCATCCCCATGACCAACTCATACTATGACTGAGAATTATTTTGCCCTTTCATCTTGCTCGCCCTCCCCACCCACCAACCCCCCCCTCCCCCAGGTAACCACCAGTCTCTTCTCCATGTCTATGCATCTGCTGCTATTTTGTTCATTTTGCTTTGTTTTGTTTTGTTTTTATATCTCCCACGTAAGTGAAATCATATGGTATTTGCTTTGTCCTCTGGCTTATTTCACTTAGCATAACTCCCTCTAAGTTCATCATTGTTATCACAAATGGCAGCATTTCATTCTTTTTTTATGGCTGAATAATATTCCATGGTGTATATGTACCACATCTTCTTTATCCATTCATCTACTGATGGGCACTTAGGTTGCTTCCATATCTTGGCTATTGTAAATAATGCAGCAATAAACATAGGGGTGCATATATCTTTTTGAATCAGGGATTTTGTTTTCTTTGGGTAAATTCCTAGAAATGGAGTTATGGGATTGTATTGTATTTCTATTTTTAGTTTTTGAGGAACCTCTATACTGCTTTCCACAGTGACTGCACCAATTTACATCCCCAGACTGGTGTCTTCTTAAAGATGCTGGAGGAACTGAGGAATTGCTTATAAACATTTGGCCTCTTTATAAATGATGTAGAAAACTATCTGAGAGTCAACAGCTTAGAGTTTTTATAGCTCATTTTCAAATCTTTCCATTTTCTGGTTCATTCCATCTTCAGGCAGGCCAGTGCTGGTGAGATAAATGGGAGAACATGGATAAGGGGTAGCTCTGCTTTCCTATTTCATGTCAGTGATTCAGGTAGCTGTTTGTGCTCTCATGCACCAAGGCAATGCAGATACTAATGAAGGACAAAAAGCATCCTGGAAGTAGATGATTTCAGCAAATTCTCAGCAGTCAATATTTAAACAATTCCTCTTTACACATACACAACTTGGGGGCCCAATCTTGAACGGGTGGCCTATGTCATTTGCTGACTTTAAAGATTTGTGTCAAGACAATTCAAATAATCAACAATACAGATTAAGATACATAAAAAGCTGTCAGGGATGGCTTTGATTATTCAGAAATAGATTACGAAAAAATTGATGTCCTGAGTTTGATCAATAACTGCAATACATGTGAATGTTTTTCACCCGCTTATTAAAACCATCAAACTGGGTCAGGGAAACCAATCTATTTCAAACCACGCAGTGTTAGAAAATTCTTTACCAGCCTTGCCTAGGTCTCTGTCAAGCCAGCACAATGCTCCATGTGCCCAGGACTATCTCTATTCCGGGCAATGCCATCTTGGAGTAACAGATCACCAGTGTCCTCAGCTTGGGTGATGCACTGCCCCGATGTGTCAGGACGACAGCTGGCTCCGTTTCTCTATGCTGAGAACCCAGCAACAGCTGACTGATATGATGGATTACAGGCATGCTACAGCCTGTCTCTGTAA
Source organism: Smutsia gigantea (assembly GCA_032199065.1). Taxonomy (NCBI): domain Eukaryota; kingdom Metazoa; phylum Chordata; class Mammalia; order Pholidota; family Manidae; genus Smutsia; species Smutsia gigantea. Next base: position 208,375 of record JAVSCE010005454.1, on the reverse strand, counting down.
TACATCAAGACACAGCACTGATTTGAAGGTGAATTAGTCAAAAGAAGGAGTTCCTGCAAGCTCCAAACCCAAGAAAAGGAATCCTGTCTAATTATAGAATGAAAGACAAAGTAGCTGGCATGAGGCTTAGTGACTGTCAATTGCAGGGCTATTTCTAAGATATAATTCACATGAAGAGTGCAGCATTACCAGATGAGGTTTGATCATTACTCTGCTTTCTTGGGGTGTGATTCACATCTTCCAGCAGCACACCACCCCCGCCAGAGCAGCTGGACTGCAGTTGGGACATACTTTTTCCATGTGCCTTTGTAGAGACTTTCTAAATTCAGCCCAACTATAAACAACCAGACTCCCTCTGCCTAAGTTCAAGTGTTCTTTCCGTCTCTTTCTCTTTCATATACAGTTTTTGCTCCAAATGCACACAGAAGAAAATGAAACTATAAAATGATGAAGACTGTGCCGCATTGTCTCACATGAAGTCATTGAGCCCTTTGACATTCATTTATTCAATTATTCATTCAATAAGTGTTGATTGAGCATTAAACTTGTTAAAATGTTTCAATTGCATAAAAATTTTAAAAAATTGCCGTGGTTAAAAATTAAGAGCATATATTAGCTCACATAATGGGATTCCAGAAGAGGCAGTTCCAGGGTGGAATAATGCAGTAGTTCAGTGATACCATCAAAGATCCAGGTTCTTTCCATCTTTATGTTCTGCCATTTGGCTTTTCTCTTTAGGCCTTTACCTTCATGGCTGTAAGATGGCTGCTGCAGTTCCAGCCATCACATGTAAACATAACAATATCTAAGGAAGACACAGAAGACATGACAGTCTTTCACATCCCCAAGAGTGACAGCGTTTGAAGACTTCCCTTCAAGCTTCGCTGGCCAGAATTGTGTCCTTTACCACACCCCAACCATCACTGGTAAAGAGAATGATACCTCCATGAACAGCAGGCTAGAGCCTACTACCCCTGAAGGACATGGTAGCTTGGCAGAAGGTGAATTAATTTGTGGTTTTGAAAACAACAAAGAAAAGGGGTGGGTGTTTGCTGTTTAGAGGGTAATTTATGATGTCAGCTATAGTCTACTGGCCCTGAGGACCAGATGAAGCCTTTCTTAAGATCCTTGGGCGACTCCAGAGGGTCATGGTGGACAGAGTGATGGACCCCACAGATTCCCTTGAGGCACAGAGACCTTACTCCACCAGCGTCTCAGCAGCCCTGACTGTCAGCTTTCTGCCTGTGAACTGCTGCAAGGTCATGCTCTTTTCAGGGCTGGCTTACATCCAACCACTAACAGCACAAGGGTAGAAAGGCCTAGACCCCTGCTTCTACCTAGGAAGACTCTGAAGGGCCACCCTAGCTTCAGGGCTCCTGATGACTAAGGACTTCCTTGTGCCTGTGTCACAGCTCAGTGTCTGCTACCTAGTCCTGCTTCCTCCCATCCACATGTGTTGATCCCAAGAACACCCTGCTTGCTGATCTCCATCTCAGAGAGTGCTCTCTGGGAAATCTGCAATGCAGAGTTTCTGAACTTAACAGTCTTTTCAGACTCTGTAACATGAAACTACCCAGAGAAGTAGCTGCTTTTCCATGACAGACACTCAATAATTTGGAGTATTGTCAACAGGTAGCTGAATCCTGGACTTGCTGAAGACTGTAATCTGCTAAGAAGACCCTCCCTGACCCTTGATAATAACAATTTTTTACTCACTTCAGCTTCCTGAGGAGGTGTAAAATGTGAAAACTCCTTTGAGCTTACAGACTGGTTAGAATTATAGCTGTATTTCTGCTGTTGTCACGAGCATCAGTGGATCAGAAAACAGGCTGCTGCCTATGTGGTATGGCATACAAGTACTCTGGTCCTTGCTGCTCAAAGCAGGGTCCATGGACTTGCAGCACTGACATCAACAGGGAGTCTGTCAGAAATGTGAAATCCAGGCCACACCCCCAGATCCATGTACTGCTTTCCTATCTTCACTCTTGCAGTTTAGCCAACATTTCTCCATTCAATTACTGCATGTCCCAGATTTTTATTATCATGGTTATTACTTCTGGTTGTTAAATATTTATGATATTTAAAGATATTACAGATGCTCTTGGAGGCTAACATATACATTTATTAACACTTTAATTGGAATTAATTTATGTCATTACAAGTCACATAAGTTTCTTGTGCATCAACTCTGCAAGGTCCTACATTTTGTCCAATTTCTCCTCCACTCAGGAACATCAAAAGCCGGGTGACCATCCGATGGAGAAGGAAGAGGCCAGACAAGAGGCCAGAGGGCAGACATGTGATATGGGAGGTCCCAAAGTCAAGCTACAGAATTTCCCTCAAGGACAGAAAAGCATTTGATGCTTCTTATTGGTTAAATTTCCAGTCATAAACTCTAACCACAAGCACCAAGCTGTTGAGGGCCCTTAGCTTTCTGCTTGTTTGACCATTAAGATATATTAGAAGAAGCAGATCTTGGGCCAAGTCCTCGCTGACACCTTGTTTCAGAGAAAGCATCCAAGGGAACCATGGGAAACAGGTTAAGTGACTGTAGTCAAGCTCTGCAGGAGATAGCAAGCATCCAGCACAGAAGCAGAGCGATCCCGCTGCCACTGGCTGCTTGTCAGGATGACAATGCTGGTGGCAGGAGTAGCGCCACCACCTGTCCCATAGTAGGGATGCAGAAGACTGCTAATGCCGGGAGGCCAGGGTGATGGCATTGAACACGACCCAGAAGGAGGCAGGTGCTGGAGGGCTTGGGGACACTCTCTAGAACCTCAGCGGTAGTCATTGAGGAGGTAGCCAGTCATAGCTACCAGGAATCTGCCAACTGAAGGCCCAGTAGGATATAGGCCCCATAAAGAACCAATAAATTTTGGGGACCCTCACTTCTTGAGATCCTTGGATATATATTTTTTTGGTATCATTAATATACAGTCACATGAGCAACATTGTGGTTACTAGATTCCCCCCATCATAAGTCCCCACCACGTACCCCATTACAGTCACTGTCCATCAGCGTACTAAGATGCTATAGAGTCACTACTTGTCTTCTGTGTGCTATACTGCTTTCCCCGTGACCCCCCCCACATTATGTGTGCTAATCATTATGCCCCTTATTCCCCTTATCCCTCCCTTCCCACCCACCCTCCCAGTCCCTTTCCCTTTGGCAACTGTTAGTTCATTCTTGGGTTCTGTGAGTCTGCTGCTGTTTTGTTCCTTCAGTTTTGCTTTGTTGTTATATTCCACAAATGAGGGAAATCATTTGGTACTTGTCTTTCTCCGCCTGGTTTATTTAACTGAGCATAATACCCTCTAGCTCCATCCATGTTGTTGCAAATGGTAGGATTTGTTTTCTTCTTATGGCTGAATAATATTCCATTGTGTGTATGTACCACATCTTCTTTATCCATTCATCTACTGATGGGCACTTTGGTTGCTTCCGTTTCTTGGCTATTGTAAATAGTGCTGCAATAAACATAGGGGTGCATATTTCTTTTTCAAACTGGGCTGCTGCATTCTTAGGATAAATTTCTATGAGTGGAATTCCCAGGTCAAAAGGAATTTCTATTTTGAGTTTTTTGAGGAACCTCCATACTGCTTTCCACAATGGTTGAACTAGTTTACATTCCCATCAGCAGTGTAGAAGGGTTCCTCTTTCTCTGCATCCTCTCCAGCATTTGTTGTTCCTAGTCTTTTCTATGTTGCCATCCTAACTAGTGTGAGGTGATATCTCATTGTGGTTTTAATTTGCATTTCCCTGATAATTAGTGATGTGCAGGATCTTTTCATGTACCTGTTGGCCATCTGAATTTCTTCTTTGGAGAAGTGTCTGTTCATATCCTCTGCCCATTTTTTAATAGGGTTATTTGCTTTTTTGGGTGTTGAGGCATGTGCATTCTTTATATATTTAGGCTGTTAACCCCTTGTCAGATATATAATTTACAAATATATTCTCCCATACTGTAGGATGCCTTTTTGTTCTGCTGATGGTGTCCTTTGCTGTACAGAAATTTTTAGCATGATATAGTCCCATTTGTTCATTTTTTATTTTATTTCCCTTGCCTGAGGAGATGCATTCAGGAAAAAGTTGCTCATATTTATATTTAAGCGATTTTTGCCTATGTTTTTTTCTAAGAGTTTTATGGTTTCATGACTTACATTCATGTCTTTGATCCATTTAGAGTTTACTTTTGTGTGTGGGGTTAGACAATAATCCAGTTTCATTCTCTTGCATGTAGCTGTCCAGTTTTGCCAACACCAGTTGTTGAAGAGGCTGTAATTTCCTCATTGTATATCCATGGCTCCTTTATCTTATATTAATTGACTATATATGCTTGGTTTTATATCTGGGCTCTCTATTCTGTTCCATTGGTCTATGGGGCTGTTCTTGTGATCCTTGGATCTTTTCTGCACCTTTCAATGAGTGGTAACACCAACGCTGAGAGTAAGTCACTGTATCTTACTTTCCTCATGTGTAAAACAGGGTAATGAACTTCACCCTAATGTACAGTTCTCAAAAGGTAAAATATTAGGAAGGAGTTGAAAGATTATGATGTAAGGTCTTAATTTTCCATTAGTGGTAAGGAAGTTACTAGGAGGGACAGCAAGGAAGAGGGACCCCCAAGCATTGTGGCATCTGAAGAGCTAAGTCAGGGGCCCAGGAACCTTCTGCTTTACTGTTCCACCTTCCAAAGTGTATTGTCTTCACCTGCATGTCCAAGGACCAGAGCTTATGCACATAGGCATCTTTACCTGCAAGAGAAGATGGGAAATGATTTGTTCCTCCAGGCAGCATGAGAAGATTCTATTATGCTGAGAGAGAAGGGGAAAAGTGATACTGGGGATCAGAGCACAGCTGCTTCCACAACCAGGGCAATCTAGGATACTGAGACGATATGAGGAACAACTGGAGAGAAGAGAAGCACGTTCTCCTGCACACTTCCTCTTTCAATAGCTCCCATCTAGGAGACAAATCTGGGTGACAGGCCTCTCTGAGTTTAAGTCCAAATAAATTCCCTTGCAGAATTCATTCCTTTCCATATTTAGAAAGATGGAAAGACCCTACTTGTCTAACACAATGTTATCATCAACATAAGATTATTTCTAAATGGTAAGAGCAAAAAAATGGTCAGGAGACAGGACAAGATGCTCTTGGAACTGAACTGGTAGTTAATGAGGGTGGCTGAGAATTGGAAAGTGACTGTTACATTTTCCTCCTTTAATTGCCCTCAGGAGGAGAAAAAAATGGAAGTGAGTATTCCTCCAAGATCAGACTTAAGCAATAAGCTTGTTGCAAAACCACTAGGCACTATTCTTGAGTTAAAAGGCCCTAAAGTTTGGGAATGATTTGTGGTCAATACAACCAGCAGCTAACAGTCCTGGTAAGAGACTTTCTAGGGAGTGGCCATTTGGGGAATCTGCCACTCGCCCATGCACGAACAAAGGCTGTAGGATTAACACAGAGGGTCTAAAGAAGATATTGACAGTTAGCTTTGAGACAGATGTCACTTACATTGCTGTGCACAACAGGAAGAATGATACAAAACAACATAATTAATAACCAGTAGGGTCTGAATCACTAGGGGCCCTTACACACTTCATAAAGGCGAACAAAAGCTTTTGCTGTAAGTAATGCAGATTTAGCGGTGAATGTTACTTGGCGTGTCCTTAGCTGCGGCAACACATTGCTTTATTGTTGTTGGAGATTTTGCAGGGGAGATGAAGCAAGGGGAGAAACAAAGGAGATACAGAATGAGGCAAATGAATATGAGAGTTTTTATGTTTGGCTCATAAAGGCATAGCACATATGGGTCAAACATGGAAGTATGCAAAGTAAGGATAAAGACCCTGGGTTATTGGCAGGGAGGGAGAGAGGATGCAATTATTGAAGTGATTTCATCTTTTCTGGCTACATTTTAGGGCACTGTTATGAATATTAAATAAATTTCCATAAGACACCCATAGTTTTTCACCTCTTCTCATCAGCTTATATTTTATAAGTCAGGGCACACATGAGGAATAAATATTCTGTGAAGTTAAAAATAAACTACTGTGGAAACAACAGAAACTATAGGTCATTTGATGAATTTCCAGAGGAAATACAAATGGGCTGTGCCTGAGCATTTAGTCATACCTCGTATTGTATTTCTCATCACTGATTGCCCTCAGAGTCAGTCATGGTTATATGACTATTTTTGGATTCCGTGTCAGCCCTTCCTACCTTTCCAAGGTCCAAGGCACATACAATATTTAACACAAGCATAAAGGCTCTTGGAGGATGGAGGGACTGCTGCTCTTGTCCCACATCAGAAGATGAGTTGCTGAAATAGATGCAATCGCTCCCTGCGTCTTCCATCTCTCTTCACCCCTGTCCCTCCCCCCATATTTAAAGGGCACTGACATGTGTCAGGCACTTGGAGATGGAGCTGAAGCAGCTGTCATTTATGTCCTCAGCACATTCATTCAAATGGAGAAGACAGACCTATAAACAAACAAATCACAATATACTGAGTAATAGGTAGAAGGAACCATGTACAGAGTGTTCTGAAAGCACAGAGGATGGACAGAATGGCTGAACTAAGCGTCCCTGGGGGAGACAGCTGGCAGATTTTTAAAGCACAAGTAGGAATTATCTGATAACTAAGGAGGGAGAGGTCCCTTCTGGGAAGATGTAACAGTAAGTAGAAAGGTTTAGAGCTTCAAATAGCAAGACGTATTTAGGGTTCATCTGGTAGGTCACAGGGTTGTGGGGGAGGGAGAACGTGGGGCTGACAGTCTCTGAGCCGTGGTGGGTGGGGCTGCTGCTCACTTCCCATCTCACCCACTGGGGATCTTAGAAACCATAGAAGGGGGCCGTTGAGGACAGAGATCTGTGACAGTGGCAAATGGTCTGGAGTTCTAGAAAGAGAAGTCCAAATTGGGTACTGGTAGGTGGCCACTGGTCTGGTGACCCAGAAGACAGTTGGGGTGGACATCATTCAGGGTCCATCAGGAGTTGGAATCCATTCCAGAAGGTCTTGGTGAAGAGACTTGCATGAAGGGACTATCTCAGAGGCGTGAGCAGGCAAGATATACAGAGACACTCAGAGACCAGCAACAGCGAGAACTACTCCCTTGGCTGAAGAGGAAAGGGAAGATGCCATTGCCAGAGGCCGGTGCAGGCAGAAGCTGCTAGGAGGACCTGTAGCCGTGAAGGCACAGAGTCACTGCCAGAGATACTACCCAGAGGTCCAACTCCTAGGACAGGAACAGGGAGGGAAACCCCATCTCACTCTTCTGCAGGCCTTCAATTCCCTGCTGGAGCCTCAACTGGCCAGACCCAACCAGAGGCAGCTGATAAGAAACTCCAGGTGATGGAGTTTATAGTGTCCCCCTCCCAAAGAAAGGCAAAGAAGGGTGAGCAACAGAGCAGGGTGGGGACTGGTGGTGACCAGGGACTACCCGACTCATTGCTTATCTCCTCTTCTCCCCAGACACCCTTGGGAGGGGAATTGACTCTCACAGTCATCTCAGCCCTTTCCTTTTGTTGTCAATTAATCCCATACAGTATCTGTTCTGAGTCTTTTTGTTTGACAGACCCTTTTGATAATCTGAAGAAAACAATAGTTCCTCTCGCCAGAAAGAAAAAAAACACATGTGGATGAAATTTGCATTCAATTTGTATATCCTCTAGAACCTTACTGCTCAAAGGGTGATTCACAGACCTCCACCTGGGAGCTTAGAAATAAAAGCTCCACCGGGCCCCATTCCAAGACGTCTGAATCAGAATCAGCATTTTAACAAAATTCCCAGGTGACTTATATGCACATGAGTTTGAGAAGCACTGCTCTAAAAGTCAGTGGAACCCAGCTTCATCTTGGCTGATTCAGTAAACATGTATACATCAGTTAGGAAGTAGGTTCACCTGCAAATAGAAGAAAACCCAGCCAAACAGTAGCTTAAAGAAAAGAGGGGTTTGTCTCCTGAAACATGAAATCCAGAGATAAGTCAGTTCAGAGATGGTGTCATGACTGCCTCAGTTTCCATCTACATTTCCACTCGGCCATCTTTAGCATGTGATGATTGTCCCTGGGGCTGTCAGCTGGGTCCTAGATCTCCAGGCATTGTATTTGCCTGCAGGCCAAAGACAAGAGTGAAATGAGCAAAGCACTGAGGGCTGGTGAAGATCATTCTAGAACTTCCTCCCAGAAGCTTCTGCTTTGATTTGATTTGGCTGCCATAGCTGCAAGGGAGGCTGTGACATAGAGTTCTTTTTTAACCCTCAAATAAAGTATGGGTTATGTTAGCAAGAAAAGAGGAGAAACTTGATATTGAGGAGACAATCATCCAAATGTGTCATTGTACATAATAATGATAATTGGTTCTGAAAATCTTTCTCATTCCATCTCTCAACACTGATGAGAACCTTACTACATGTATTCTGCCCTTTAGAATCTCCTTTTGTATAATAAGGCTAAATTAGAACTGCTGGGTAGAGGGCAAAATGGAATTACAAACATAGAGAAGTGGGAGATAAAATTAAAAATTGATCAATTTGGGTTTTAGGTACTCAGAATTGGTAGTCATTTCTTTAGGTACTAGAACTGGAATATATTTTCATCCTATAAAGAAATAACTTCCTAAATACACCTAAAAAAAACACTACCTTAGATTTCCTAAAGGAATTGTGCCCAAATTTCATTTGTGTGGACAGTTGTGCCTTTTCTGGAAAGAAGGGCCACCGTTTTCACTTCACAGGTCTGTGAGGTTTTTCCATACTCCCCTGCAAAGCTGCGCTGATGTTAAGTACATAAAATACAAAGCTGTAAGATTTGATTCAGCTTTCTTGTTTATAGTTATGTTGGAAAGAAATATATGGGCAATATTTAAACCACATTAGTAACAGCTAGTTTTAAAGAATTTGTGCCAAATGCTTCCCAAGGTATCTTTTCAAATCTAAGTAGGTTGTCAGCACCAAATTTGTGCAGCCTATATAATTCCACAGTAATAATGCTTTTTCAACTCATTTGGAGAGCTGGATTACAATTTTTGAGAACCACACTATTTTGCTTCTGTAAAAGCCACTTCTTATATTGACTAAATGTACTCATTCCTAATTAATTTCCACAAGTCACTACATGCTTCTCAAGATTATTAATACTCATGTGATGGTACATTCTTCACCATGTTTTTGGGAAGCAGCCCCTCTAACAACCAGGGCTGCCGTGTTATATGCTATTCAGACTTTCGGGTATGATCACTCCTATTTCTGAGGCGGCTGTGGTATTATTGGCATGTTAATTATTACAGCAAATGATAAAATGCGCGAAATGGTACCCCCCCCTTCTTAATGAGATAAATAAATGAAGCAATTAATTTCACACAATAAAAACAAGCAATACAATAACTTACAAATTTGGAGTTTCTTCATTATTACATCAAATTGCAAAATGGAAACATGTAATTTCAAAAGGCTCATAAGTAAAAATGGAAACACAGCTGATGCTGCGTCAGCTTGTGGGCTGCAAAATAATGTGGGGCTTGCACAGTGTCTAACAGACAACATCTTTTAGATACATCAGGCCACATATGATTCAGACACTATGTGTCTTCCTAGAACTGAGCCATCCCAATAATTCAAGCCATTTGCGCACTGCAATAAAAAACAAAACAAAAAAACTCTTTTCTTGTTTTCCTTCCTAGATTAGTTTGGAATTACAGCAGCTACTTTGCTCAGGAGCCTCATCTCCATTTATCTGCAGTTGCAGAAGCTGGAAGCCTATGATTGATCTTGTAACTTCAATATCTAGAGAGAGATAAGTAGGGAAGCAAATTTCCCGGGAGAGCTGACAACAGTTTTCAAAATGAAACGTGTGTACACCAAGCCTGACATCCTATATTGCTCACCATCTTTGAAACCGTCAGTTTCAGGGCTGACATTTGGTTCTGCGTGTTTGTTTTGGTGAGTGGGAAAGTCACACATATTTTCTTTGACATCTTGTGCAATTTTACAAGTATTCAGGGCACACTCCCTACTTTGCACGGAGAATGTATTTTCGACAGTTGTCAGAATGACGGACAGTGGAGTGAGTGACGGGATGGAGCACTGATCTGTGCTTGTTGTTACATACAATAGCCTGGTAGGAATCATGGTGTGTTGGTGAGACAGACTGTGTCCCATTCTGGAACATATTAAGTTTGTCTCCAGGACACACATGACTTCGCTAGGGTGTTGAACCTCATTCATAATAGATGCTAATCTTTTCAGGGCTGACTGATGACAGCACTTCCTGCCCTTCACGGAATTAGAGCTGGGTTTTATCAAAGGACTCAAACTGCCTGCTAATTAGACTAATTCCCTTCATCATGAATTATTTATTTCCACTGGTAACCGATCACTGTGACATTAATGGGTTCTGCTCAACTTGGTTTCATACTAATACACACTAGGAGTTAAGTGTTTAAGAATTCCCGATACTTCACTCCAGGTCAAGTGTATCTTTGGCTAATATTTGACAGCTTTGATGAAGCTTTGATGGTTATGTTTTAGTTACAAATAAAATGGGACAGAGTTCGAGATATGGCTTAGATAAGAAAGCAAATCCATTTCTTTCTCTGCTTAGGTGTTTCCTGACTTAGCTAGAACACACAGGCCTTCTTACCCAGGGCATGCTGTCTGCGCTGCTTAGGGTTTTATCAAGGTCAAACCTGCATGTAAAACTGCTGGTGGTCCTCTTTAGGATAATAGTATTTCAAAGTTGAACTCAACAGAATGTCAGCTAGGCAGATCAAAATGATGCTTTGAATTATTGACATCTGTTGATAAAAGCAGGGTGCAATATCTTACGGACCTGTTTGTAAAATGCAGAATGCACTTAAAAAAATAGAATTTACAGATCTAGCCAGTGGTGCATTTACTTGTTAATGTCCTAAATCCTGGAAGTGTCTGTTAAAATACAGATTCCTGGGCCACATGCAAGGCCTGTTCGTTAGAATCTCTGAGAATGCGACCCCAGAATTTGAATTATTTACAAGCACTCTTGTAAGCACTTGGGATATCTTGGGATATCAGTTACCCAAAAAAAACCCTGTAAACAATCAGCATTTTATTAGATATACTAAATCATCTTATCAAATAGGGATGGGACACTGCTCTACGAGGTAGGTTGGTATTGGCTTTTGGCATTGGCTTCTGTAGCAGTTCATCAACACACATGAAATGTGTATCATTTCTATTGACTGAAAAGACAGATCACCACTTAGGTCTGCGAATGATAGTAGCAAATGCCCAGGCATCAGACTGTCCCTCAGAGGGTGCACATGGTAGAGGTGTCAAAATAGAGGCATAAACAGGCATCTTTCAGCAGGGTAACAGGAGTCAGACACACACACACACACACACACACACACACACACACACACACACGAGGCGCATATTTGTTCAAGGTAGTTTACTCATGAAGTACTGAATTTTGGAAAGTGGTAAAAGAAAAAGTAAAAAGAAGGCTGTATGTAACAGTATGATGAGTGTTAATAGCGACGAAGTGGCAGATGCCGAACAAAGGCATGATGTGGTCCACAATGAAGTGAGGCAAAACCACAAATGACAGGTTCTGTTACAAGCAGCTCCAAACAAAGGTTGGTTTTCACATGAGCCCCACGTGTCAAATATGAGTGGTCTCAAATCACATGTACCTGTGTGAACAGAAAATAATGTGTTCAGCAGAGTCAGGGTTAATATAGCAAATAACATATTATGCACATTCATTAACCCCTGGTAAATTTTGCATCTTTTTAATTTGAAGTGTAAGTAATCTATTCCTTCAGATTTTCTGAGGAAAGTGGTACTATTGCTTAATATGTGTTTCAATCCTCAAAGACACAAGAGATCTGCATAACTAAGAAAGCAAGGTCATGTGGATCTGATTTTTAGCTATAAAGTACACTATTTTATTATTGTCAGGAATGTATATTCATAACATTAAACATATTTATGAAGTACTATAGGTTCTACATACTTATATCTGATAAAACCAGGCTTCCAAAATACATGTAGAAAGATTAGATTCATGAAGAATTTATAGATGTTTTCTGAACTATTTATGTGTGCAAATGGCTCACTCTGCCTGAAGCCACAGATAATATTTTTCTACTTAAGAAAAAATTGGGAACAAGACTATCAGTGAAACAAGGAAGTGTTTTTTATTTTGTTTTTCTTTTCTCCTCATGGGAGCACTCAATGACTTCAGCTTTGCATTTTCACACACATGTGCACACACCAACTCACATATGTTTAAGTGAACTTTGAATTCCATTTCGTTTAAGTGAACTTTGAATTCCATTTCATTGTCTTACATCCTCCTACAAAGGTCACTGTGGTTTTTTACTCATTTCATTGATCTGAACTTGACAGCTTGCTGAATTGTTTTCCTCTTTCCTCTACTTCCCTTTTCATCTTTTACAAGTCATATTGCACCTGGGGCAAATTTAGCTGAGAAGTTCATTCATGTGTTAATATTTGATATTCTCAGCAGACCCTACCCTCGAACCTTCTACAAGGCACAGTAGCTCTCACATAACTAGAAAAGATCAGCTATTGAGAATACTTCTTAAAGATATTTTATCTTGCACATACTATGTGTTTAATAAGTACTTATTAAATTGAACCAAAGCTTCCAATGGCTTCAGCAAATCATGTTCTGGCCTCTCCTTGTCTGAATCTGGAGATTCTGCCTACCATCAAAGAATTCTTTATTGTTTTTGAATTGTATTGCCTTGCTTAAAAATTATTGGAAATGCAGTGTTGACAATAGTGATCAAGGGAGTCAGTGGGACAGGATCTGAGGTCTGAAGAGAAAATAAGCTTGTGGTTTAGTAAAGCACTGTGGGTGTTGTAGAGACTTCAGACCCTTAGAGCTGGAGGTAGTGACCAATCACATATGACAGTCTTCCACATTCTACCCCTGGGGGAAAATAATGTGATCTACCAACTGATGAGTCTGGGGACATTTGGATCAGCCATTCCAACATCCCTGAGTACTCTTTAATATATTTGTGGAGAAGAACTCCTAAAAATTACAAACTTTTTGCTAGTCAAGTAACTGAAGGGTTACAGTATTGAATGAAAAATTGATTAATTATATTAACTTTGGGCTTAAATACTGGTGTCATTTTCCCTGGTAACTAAATTATTCAATCAATATAGGATACTTAACAATAAGTAGTAACAAAGCATAATTCAAAAAATTAAATCATCACAAATCTTAAGAATAGACCAAATTAAACTTACTTAAAGATGAGCCATTTGGAGAAAAATAACTGTATTAGGAATGTGCTAACACATATATATAATCTTCCTTTCTGGTGCCCTATGTACTCGTACACTTGCTGTAAGGATCATTTTCCTTACAGCAAAGTTTTCTAAAACATATTCCAAGGAAGACTAATTCCTAAAGATATTGATAATTACTCTGTATAAAAGTGCTGCATGGTTAAATACATTTAAGAAATGTGTAACTTTCGAGTTTTAAAAATTTCTTGAATTCTTTTTCCAGGATGGAGGCACTGGGACCAGATGTCTCTTTCCACTCTAAGCAGATAGAACATTGGACAAATTCTACAAATTTCAGACAACTGTTTTCAGGCATTGGTCAGAGGCAGCTCAGAGCTAAGATTCCTGGGAGATGGGAATCAAATCCAATGAACCCCACTATCACCCTGGTTTCCACCTAGAGGCAATGCCAGATGACAGTGCAGGAAAGGGAATCCTAAACAGAGTACAAGGGCCTTGCTGAAATAGGAAAAGGAGATCGGGAGGCTGAGGAGCTTGGAAGTTACAGGTCATAATTCTGAAAAAGAGGGCAGTATGCAGAAATAGAGCTACATAAATCTTCAAAGAAGAACCCTTGAATCTTCACTAATTATTAAGTTGTGCATGCATGAAGGAAATCTCCAATGAGGCAAGGGAAAAATACAATCAGAGACTTGTAAGTTCACAAGAGATGTTTAAATTCCAACCTCACTGGTCACCCAGGGCATTCAGTGGAGACCACATGGAGTCATTAATAGTAAGGCTGAACAATCCCTAGAATAAAACTACATTAGATGTGTGATAGAGGAACAGGATTAAAGATGGCGGCATGAGAGGTAAGACAGAGCTTCCTCTTAAAACTGCATATAATATGAAAATATAATTAATACAACTAATACTGAAAGAGCAACAGGAAAGAAGACTGTGCCAGACTGCATACACCTGGAGAAAAGAGCAGACCTCACAGAACAGGGTAATGTATCTAAGCTGTTCTAAAACATATTCCAAGGAAGACTAATTCCTAAAGATATTGATAATTACTCTGTATAAATTGTTAATACATTTATTATGGGCAGGAGGAAGAGAAATGGAGTGGGTAGGGAGTGGAGGCCTGGGACTGCTGAACACCTAACTCCGGAGATCTGCTCTGGGAGCACAAACCTACATTTCATGGTGCTTGCATGATACTCTCGTGATTAGGGGGCTGGAAAGCTAAGACAGGCAGAATTCCTGGGGAGACTGAGATTCCAGCCACTTGTGGAAAGCAGGGATCCATATCCAGCTGCTCTGGGACAAAAGAAAGGCAGGCAGTCTGAGAGACTTCCTAACAAGGAAGCCCTTAGCAAGAGGGCTGCTAAAGGGGCAAGGATGGCACAGGGCTAACTGCTCAGGAAAGAGGACAGGTAGACAAAATTGTCCAGGTGCACTCCGCCCAACAGGTTGGGAGTTTGCACGGTCTTCAGGTGCTCCAGCTCCCTGGCTGGCTACACAGTTCCAAACCCCCATGATACACAGCCTAATGCGCGTTTCTCCTGGCCAGACCCACCTGGCTTGCAAACCGGCAAACCCTACCCTGGCATTAGGCCAGCCAGAGGGAAGATCTGTCTACAGCAACTACAAACGCAAAGCATAGAGGCTTGTAACTGTGTGCTTGGCCCACTGGTTCAGGCAGTGGAGATAGGCATAGCAGCTGGGAAGCAGGAAATAGCTCTTTCCTCCCACCAGGCAACAATACCACTCCCCTGCGACCCCAACATTGCTTCAGGGGCTGAGCAGCTCCAGGTAGTAGAGTTTCTGGGCACTAGAGGGCACCATATACAAATATTACACGCCAAAGGAATCTGGTTCAGAGCAAATTATTAATACAACTCCTGAGAAAGATTTAAATGACATCGACCTCATGAATCTTCCTGCAAGGGAGTTCAAAATAAAAATCATTAACATGCTCATGGAGGTACGGAAAGATACTCAAGAACTCAGGAATGAATTCCACTCAGAGATCCAATTGTTGAAGAGCACAATGGAGGGTATTAAAAGCAGATTGGATACGGTGGAGGAGATGACAAATGAAATACAACTAGAGAAGAAAAATACAAAGAAGCTGAGGTACAGAGAGAAAAAAGGATCTCTAAGAATGAAAGAATATTGAGAGAACTGTGTGACCAATACAAACGGAACAATATTCGCATTATAGGGGTACCAGAAGAAGAAGAGAGAGAAAAAGGGATAGAAAGGGTCTTTGAGGAGGCAGTGCCTGAAAACTTCCCCAGTCTGGGGGAGGAGATAGTCTCCCAGGCCATGGAGGTGCACAGATGTCCTAACACAAGGAACACAAGGGAGACAACACCAAGACATACAGTAATTAAAATGGCAAAGATCAAGGATAAGGACAGACAATTAAAAGCAGCCAGAGAGAGAAATAAGATCACATACAAAGGAAAGCCCATCAGGCTATCATCAGACTTCTCAGCAGAAACCTTACAGGCCAGAAGGGAGTGGCATGATGTATTTAATGCAATGAAGCAGAAGGGCCTAGAACCAAGATTACTTTATCTGGCAAGGTTATCATTTAAACTTGAAGGAGGGATTAAACAATTTCCAGATAAGCAAAATCTGAGAGAATTTACCTCCCACAGACCATCTCTACAGGGCATTTTAGAGGGACTGCTGTAGATGGAAGTGTTCCTAAGGTTTAATAGCTGTCACCAGAGGTAATAAAACCACAGTAAAGAAAGTAGAACAGCTAATTACTAAGCAAATGCAAAATTAGATTAACTATCCCCAAAGTCAATCAAGGGATAGACAAAGAGTACAGAATATGATACCTAATATATAAAGAATGGAGGAGGAAGAAAAAGGAGGGGGGAAAGAAAAGAACCTTTAAATCATGTTTGTAATCACATATTAAGTGAGTTAAGTTAAACTCTTAGATAGTAAGGAAGTTAACCTTGAACCTTTGGTAACCACGAATCTAAAGCCTGTGATGGCAATAAATACATACCTATTGATAATCACCCTAAATGTAAATGGACTGAATGCACCAACCAAAAGACATAGAGTCACTGAATGGATAAAAAACTGAGACCCATCCATATGCTGCCTACAAGAGACTCACTTTAAATCCAAAGACATACAGAGACTAAAAGTGAAGGGATGGAAAAAGATATTTCATGCAACTAATAGGGAGAAAAAAGCAGGAGTTGCAGTACTTGTATCAGACAAAATTGATTTCAAAACAAAGAAAGTCACAAGGACATTACATAATGATAAAAGGGTCATTCCAACAAGAAGATATAACCATTATAAATATCTATATGCCCAGCACAGGAGCACCTACATATGTGAAACAAATACAAACAGAATTAAAAGGGGAAATAGAATGCAATGCATTCATTCTAGGAGACTTCAACACTCCACTCACTCTGAAGTACAGATCAACCAGACAGAAAATAAGTAAGGAGATAGAGGCACTGAAGAACACATTAGAACAGATGGACCTAACAGACATATACAGAATTTTACACCCAAAAGCAGCAGAATACACATTCTTCTCAAGTGCACATGGAACATTTAAAAAAATAGATAATATACTAGGCCACAAAAAAAGCTTCGGTAAATTCAAAAAGATTGAAATTGTGCCAACCAGCTTCTCAGACCCCAAAGGAATGAAACTAGAAATGAATTATGCAAAGAAAATGAAAAATCCCACAAACACATGGAGGCTTCAAAAACACGCTCCTAAATAACCAATGGATCAATGACCAAATAAGAACAGAGATCAAGCAATATATGGAGACAAATGACAACAATAATTTAACAATGCAAAATCTGTGGGACATCTGGAAGGTCATGCTAAGAGGAAAGTATATTGCAATACAGGCCTACCTCAGGAAAGAAGAACAATCCCATATGAGCAGTCTAAACTGACAATTAACGAAAGTAGAAAAAGAAGAACAAATGAGGCCCAAAGTCAGTAGAAGGAGGGACATAATAAAGATTAGATCAGAAACAAATAAAATCAAGAAGAATAAACCAACAGAAAGAATTAATGAAAGCAGGAGCTGGTTCTTCAAGAAAGTAAACAAAATAGATAACCCCCTAGCAGACTTATCAAGAAAAAAAGAGAGTATACTCACACAAACAGAATCAGAAATGAGAAAGGAAAAATCACTACAGATACCACAGAAATATAAAGAATTATTAGAGAATACTATGAAAAATTATATGGTAACAAACTGGATAACCTAGAAGAAATGGACAATGTTCTAGAAAAATACAACCTTCCAAGGCTGACCCAGAAAGAAATAGAAAATATGAACAGACCAATTACCAGCAATGAAATTGAACTGGTAATCAAAAAACTACCTAAGAACAAAATCCCTGGACAGATGGTTTCCCTGCTGAATTTTATCACACATTTAGAGAAGACCTAATACCAATCCTTCTTAAAGTTTTCCAAAAAGTAGAAGAGGAGGGAATACTCCCAAACTTATTCTATGAGGCCAACATCACTCTAATACCAAAACCAGGCAAAGACACCACAAAAAAAGAGAATTACAGACCAATATCCCTGATGAACATAGACGCAAAAGTACTCAACAAAATACTAGCAAACCAAATTCAAAAATACATCAAAAAGATCATTCATAAGAATTAAGTAGGATTCATCCCAGGGATGCAAGAATGGTACAACATTCAAAAATCCATCAACATCACCCACCACATCAACAAAAAGGACAAAAACCACATGATCATCTCCATAGATGCTGAAAAAGCATTTGACAAAATTCAACATCCATTCATGATAAACACTGAACAAAATGGGTATAGAGGACAAGTACCTCAACATAATAAAGGCCATATACAACAAACCCACAGCCAACATTATACTTAACAGCGAGAAACTGAAAGCTTTTTCTTTAAGATCAGGAACAAGACAAGGATGCCCACTCTCCCCACTTTTATTCAACATAGTACTGGAGGTCCTAGCCATGGCAATCAGACAACACAAAGAAATAAAAGGCATCCAGATTGGTAAGGAAGAAGTTAAACTGTCCCTGTTTGCAGATGACATGATATTGTACATAAAAAACCCTAAAGAATCCACTCCAAAATTACTAGATCTAATATCTGAATTCAGCAAAGTTGCAGGATACAAAATTAATATGCAGAAATCTGTGGCCTCCCTATACACTAACAATGAACTAGCAGAGAGAAATCAGGAAAACAATTCCATTCACAGTTGCATCAAAAAGAATAAAATACCTGGGAATAAACCTAAGCAAGGAAGTGAAAGACCTATAATCTGAAAACTACAAGACACTCATGAGAGAAATTAAAGAAGATACCAATAAATGGAAACACATCCCATGCTCACGGATAGGATGAATTAATATTGTCAAAATGGCCACCCTGCCTAAAGCAATCTACAAATTCAATGCAATTCCTATCAAAAAACCAACAGCATTCTTCAACGAACTAGAGCAAATTGCTCTAAAATTCATATGGAACCACAAAAGACCCTGAATAGCCAAAGCAATCCTGAGAAGGAAGTATAAAGGTGGGGGCATTATGCTTCCCAACTTCAAGTGCTACTACAAAGCCACAGTAATCAAGACAATTTGGTACTGGCACAAGAACAGACCCATAGACCAATGGAACAGACTTGAGTGCCCTGATATAAACCCAACCATATATGGTCAATTAATATACGATAAAGGAGCCATGGACATACAATGGGGAAATGACAGCCTCTTCAAGAACTGGTGTTGTCAAAACTGAACAGCTACATGCAAGAGAATGAACTGGATTATTGTTTAACCTCATACACAAAAGTAAACTCAAAATGGATCAGAGACTTGAATGCGAGTCACAAAACCAGAAAACTCTTAGAAGACAACATAGGCAAAAACCTCCTGAATATAAGCATGAGCAACTTCTTCCTGAATGCATCTCCTCAACCAAGGGAAACAAAAGCAAAAATGAACTCATGGGACTACATCAAATTAAAAAGTTTCTGTATGGCAAAGGACACCATCAATAGAACAAAAAGGCATCATACAGTATGGGAGATTATATTTGAAAATGACATATCCAACAAGGGGTTAACATCCAAAATATACAAAGAACTTCCACGCCTCTACACCCAAAAGGCAAATAACCTGGTTAAAAAATGGGCAGAGGATATGAAGAGACAGTTCTCCAAAGAAGAAATTCAGATGGCCAACAGACATATGAAAAGATGCTCCATATCACTAATCATCAGGGAAATGCAAATTAAAACCACAATGAGATATCACCTCACACCAGTAAGGATGGCCACCATCCAAAAGACTAAGAACAACAAATGTTGGTGAGGATGTGGAGAAAGGGGAACCTTCCTACACTGCTGGTGGGAATGTAAATTAGTTCAACCATTGTGGAAAGCAGTATGGAGGTTCCTCAAAAAACTCAAAATAGAAATACCATTTGACCCAGGAATCCACTCCTAGGAATTTACCCTAAGAATGCAGCAGCCCAGTTTGAAAAAGACAGATGCACCCCTATGTTTATCGCAGCACTATTTACAATAGCCAAGAAATGGAAGCAACCTAAGTGTCCATCAGTAGATGAATGGATAAAGAAGATGTGGTACATATACACAATGGAATATTATTCAGCCATAAGAAGAAAACAAATCCTACCATTTGCAACAACATGGATGGAGCTAGAGGGTATTATGCTCAGTGAAATAAGCCAAGCCGAAAAAGACAAGTATCAAATGATTTCACTCATATGTGGAATATAAGAACAAAGAAAAAAACTGAAGGAACAAAACAGCAGCAGACTCACAGAACCCAAGAACGGACTAATAGTTACCAAAGGGAAAGGGACTGGGGAGGATGGGTGGGAAGGGAGGGGCAAGGGGGAAAAAGGGGCATTACAATTAGCAGATATAGTGTTGGGGGGGGCACGGGGAGGGCTGTACAACTCAGAGAAGACAAGTAGTGACTCTATAGCATCTCACTATGCTGATGGACAGTGACTGTAATGATGTTGGTGGGGGGGACCTGACGAAGGGAGTAGTTTAATAACCATAATATTGCACATGTAATTGTAGATTAATGATATCAAAATAAATTATAAAAAAAGACATGCACTCTTATGTTTTTCACAGCACTTTTTACAATAGCCAAGATATGGAAGCAACTTAAGTGTCCATCAGTAGATGAATGGATAAAGAAGATGTAGTACATATACACAATGGAATACTATTCAGCTGTAAGAAAGAAACAAATCCTACCATTTGCAACAACATGGATGTAGCTGGAGGATATTATGCTCAGTGAAATAAGCTAGGTGGATACATACAAGTGCCAAATGATTTCCCTTATTTGTGGAGTATAACAGTGAAGCAAAACTGAAGGAACAAAATAGCAGCAGACTCACAGACTCTGAGAAGGGACTAGTGGTTTCCAAAGGGGAGGGGTGCGGGAAGGTGGTTGGGGAGGGAGGGAGAAGGGGATTGAGGTGTATTATGTTTAGTACACATGGTGTGGGAGATCATGGGGAAAACAGTGTAGCACAGAGAAGGCAAATAGTGAATCTGTGGCATCTTACTACACTGATGGACAGTGACTGCATTGGGATATGGGTGTGGACTTGATAATATGGGTAAATGTAGTAACCACATTGTTTTTTCATGTGAAACCTTCATAAGAATGTATATCAATAATGCCTTAATAAAAAAAGAATTAAATACATGAAAAAAAAAGGTGTGTGATAGAAAAGCTAAGAAAACAGGTGTTAAGGGATCAAGCTGAATAGCAAGTAATTGTCTGCCAAAACAAATCTCTTTAAAGAAAAACAAAAATCCAGACATTCAACGACATAACCTTCATAATGCCCATAATCCAATTTAAAAAATCTTCCAGTTCTATGGAGAGAATTAGCATAAAAGGATGTTAAAACAGCTTTTATAAATAGTTTCAAGAAGTTGAAAAAAAGACTGAATATAATGAAGAGAAAAATGGAAGACAAAAAGAGCCAAATAAAACTTTTAGAGATTAAAAATAGAATATCTGAAAAGAAAATTTTAGTATGTGGAATACAGATTAGGCACTGAAGAAGAAAAGATCAGTGAACTTGAAGACATAGAAATAGAATCTATATCAAATGAAACGTATAGAGAACCATCACTGAAAAAACAAACAACAGAGCAGCAGTGACAATAATATTAAGCAGTTTGTCATACATGTAATGAGTCCTAGAAGAAAAGGAGAGAAAATAAGGGAACAATGATTTATTTGCATAAACGATGGCTAAAGAAATCCCAAATTTGATTAAAATTATGAACTCTTAGGTAAAAGAAGTTCAATCAACTCCAAGCTGGAGAAATTCTCTCTCTTTTGCACACCCCATAGCACATCATAATTAAATTCTTGTTGATCACAGTGTAGATCTCAAGTAGAAAAAAAAGGCTGGTGTTTGACAGGTAAACTTGCTATGTGGTGGTCTTCAGAGGCAAGCCTGTCTGCCTGACCCTCCCTCAACTCCTTTCTGCAAGGAGTTCTTACAAAAAGCAAGGTCCTGTGGTCTTACCAACAGCAGCTGGCTAGAGTGTAGGCATGAAATAAACACATCTTCAGGGACATCAGGCCCCGTGGAAGTCAGACAGTGGGCATGCTAGAGGTGTCCTGTCATCTGCCATTCTTCCTGTCCTTTTCACTAATCTTCATGGAACTTTATTTTATCTTATTTTTTTCAGAAAACTCAGGACATGTCCTGAAAGAAGTTTCGCTATATTTAAGCCCATTTCCATGGCAGGAATAGAAGGAAGGTGAGAGGAAGGTGAGATCCAGGAGAAGCACATGGATTATTGCAGTGAGGCAAATGCAACAGAAGGTTTAATTATTTAGGAGACAGCCCTCGTGTGATAGTAAGAGTGGCCTCAGAAGCCAGACCCAGCTCTGTCTCTTACTTGCTGTGAGATATTTGGCAAATTTCTTCTGTCTCTGAGCATTGGCTTCCTTCTTTATAAACCAGGGGTAAAAATATATACCTTGTACATAAATATCCTAAGCCCACATGTACATACACAAGTGTTTATCTATACGATTTCATTTGCTTAATGAAATAATGTATGTACAAGGCCTATTATTCTTGGTGCATAGTAAGTGTGCAATAAACAGGTGCTGCCATCATTGTTTCCCAAAGTCACTATAATGGTTTAAAACAATGAATCCCTGGTCTGTAAGCATAGCCTGCCTTCTACAGAAGGAAGATTCTGAAACATCTGAGAGGGATTTTTAAAAATACTTTTGCTTACGGTTGAGTCAGGGAGGAGAAATAATTTAAAATAACAGAGCTGTCTTTGAGAAAAACTGCAAGATATTCTACATAGTTTTCATAGGCAACCTGGTTATACCTGGATCTTCTGGGAGGCATAAGTGACTTCTTTATAGTGTTCTTTTTGTTCTAAGCTTGTAATAGAAGGCCCATTTTCTCTTAAAAGCAGATGCTCCTGGGCTCTGATGTAATGGTGTCCCTTGAAGATAAACGTGCCATTTAGAGCTCTCTATACATTTTGTAGCCTGCACACACTTTCTAAATATAGTAGCCAGATGATTACTTAATTTTGCTAGAAATGGCAGATTGTTGACAAAGAATCCCTGCTGAGTTCCGATGCCTTGAAATACAGCTTTTATAAAGCAAATCATATCTGAAGAAATGACTAACAATGCCATTTGCTTCATATAGTGACATAATATTTAGCTCTGTCACTGGAGTATAATTGCCTTATTTTTACAATGTTAGTACTCTGTTGATAAATATAGATTACCTGGAGCAAGTCTGTTTTGCTGCAGGGAGCAAAGCAGTTGCAAAGAGCGGAGCCTTTAGATGAGGAAACTGTCTCATACCATCTGTGCTCCAGCACTTGGTTAGTCAAATGGTGCATATTCAGTTCATATAAACGATCAATTCATACAGCATCATTTCACTGACTCACAATTTAATAAATATTAGGTAAAGACACAAAAGTAATTGGCTTCATACAACATCCAGAGATGGGAAGAGTCTTATTGCCAATTTGCTGGTTGGTCACGGTGTGTGATGGAGTGGTAGGTGCTGGAATGAACATGGCCCCCACCTTCTCTTCTCTCTAGGAAGAGGATGTGCTGCCCTGGATCTCCTTCTTTGTGGATTTAGCCATTGTTTTTGATGAGAGAGTGCATCCTCCCTAAAGAGTGCACGAATATAGCTGAGTGGAGAGACCCCAACTCTAACTGTTAAACAAAAAGACAATTTCTTGGCTGACAGAGCTGAAAAGCCCAGGTGTTCAATCAAATCCATTTGCGTGTCTCTTCCCACTCTCAGGTCTGCTTTCCTATAGGTGGCTCTTGCACATGGATACAAGACACCCAAGGATGGCCCCCTTACAACTTGTGGTCCTGACATTTAAATAGACATTGTAAATTGCCTGACTGGACCAAGGCAGATCATTAAGGAGCTATGTGCTCCAACCAGAGAGTGCTTGATTCATTTCCTAGAACAGCTTTTGCTGAATGACTGAGACCATTAGCTACACTGACATGTTTTCCAAAATTTGTTCTGGGAGGCACTGTGTAACATACTGTTCTTTCATAAATTACTGCAGGAGAAAGTTTTCTCAGGAAAACTAATCTTTCCTATGTAAACTTTGTTTTCTTTCTTTTGAAAAAAATGTGTTGGCCTTAGTGAATCTATTTTTTAAATTTATTTTGGTATCATTATTCTACAATTACATGTGCAATATTATGGTGATTAAACTACGCCCTTCATCAGGTCCCCCCCACAAACATCATTACAGTCACTGTCCATCAGTGTAGTAAGATGCTGTAGAATCACTACTTGTCTTCTCTGAGTTGTACAGCCCTCCCCGTGCCCCCCCAACATTACATCTGCTAATCGTAATGCCCCTTTTCCCCCTTGTCCCTCCCTTCCCACCTGTCCTCCCCAGTCCCTTTCCCTTTGGTAACTATTAGTCCGTTCTTGGGTTCTGTGAGTCGGCTGCTGTTTGTTCCTTCAGTTTTTTTCTTTGTTCTTATACTCCACATATGAGTGAAATCATTTGATACTTGTCTTTTTAGGCTTGGCTTATTTCACTGAGCATAATACTCTCTAGCTCCATCCATGTTGTTGCAAATGGTAGGATTTGTTTTCTTCTTATGGCTGAATAATATTCCATTGGGTATATGTACCACCTCTGCTTTATCCATTCATCTACTGATGGACTCTTAGGTTGCTTCCGTTTCTTGGCTATTGTAAATAGTGCTGCGATAAACATAGGGGTGCATATGTCTTTTTCAAACTGGGCTGCTGCAGTCTTAGGGTAAATTCCTAGGAGTAGAATTCCTGGGTCAAATGCTATTTCTATTTTGAGTTTTTTGAGGAACCTCCATACTGCTTTCCACAATGGTTGAACTAATTTGCATTCCCACCAGCAGTGTAAGAGGGTTCCCTTCTCTCCACATCCTCGCCAACATTTGTTGTTGTTTGTGTTTTGGATGTTGGCCATCCTCACTGGTGTGAGGTGATATCTCATTGTGGTTTTATCTGCATTTCTCTGATGATTAGCAATGTGGAGCAGCATCTTTTCATGTGCCTGTTGAACATCTGAATTTCTTCTTTGGTCAAGTGTCTATTCATGTCCTCTGCCCATTTCTTAATTGGATTATTTGCTTTTTGTTTGTTGAGGTGCATGAGTTCTTTATATATTTTGGATGGCAACCCCTTATCAGATACGTCATTTATGAATATATCCTCCCATACTGTAGGATGTCTTTTTGTTCTACTGATGGTGTCCTTTGCTGTACAGAAGCTTTTCAGCTTGATATAGTCCCACTTGTTCTTTTTGCTTTTGTTTCTCTTGCCCGGGGAGATATGTTCATGAAGAAGTCACTCATGTTTATGTCCAAGAGATTTTTGCCTATGTTTTTTTCTAAGAGTTTTATGGTTTTATTACTTACATTCAGGTCTTTATCCATTTTGAGTTTACTTTTGTGTATGGGGTTAGACAGTAGTCCAGTTTCATTCTCTTACATGTAGCTGTCCAGTTTTGCCAACACCAGCTGCTGAAGAGGCTGTCATCTCCCCATTGTATATCCAAGGCTCCCTTATCAAATATTAACTGACTGTATATGTTTGGGTTAATGTTTGGATTTTGTATTCTGTTCCACTGGTCTGTGGGTCTCTTTTTGTGCCAATACCATATTGTCTTGATTACTGTGGCTTTGTAGTAGAGCTTGAAGTCAGTGAGCGTAATTCCCCGTTTTATTCCTCCTTCTTAGGATTGCTTTGGCTATTTGGGGTCTTTTGTGGTTCCATATGAATTTTAGAATTATTTGTTCCAGTTCATTGAAGAAAGCTGGTGGTGTTTTCTTGGGATTGCATTGAATCTGTAGATTGCTTTAGGTAATATAGCCATTTTGACAATATTTATTCTTCCTAGCCAAGAGCATGGGATGGATTTCCATTTGTTAGAGTACTCTTTAATTTCTCTTAGGAGTGTCTTGTAGTTTTCAGAGTACAGGTCTTTCACTTCCTTTGTTAGGTTTATTCCTAGGTATTTTATTCTTTTTGGTGCAATTGTGAATGGAATTGTTTTTGTGATTTCTCTTTCTGTTAGTTCATCATTAGTGTATAGGAAAGCAACAGATTTCTGTGTGTTAATTTTGTATCCTGCAACTTTGCTGAATTCAGATATTAGTTCTAGCAGTTTTGGAGTGGAGTCTTTACGGTTTTTTATGTACAATATCATGTCATCTGCCAATAGTGACAATTTGACTTCTTCTTTACCAATCTGGATGCCTTGTGTGTCTTTGTTTTGTCTGATTGCCGTGGCTAAGACCTCCCGTACTATGTTGAATAACAGTGGAGAGAGTGGGCATCCCTGTCTTGTTCCCGATCTTAGATGCTGTTAAGTATGATGTTAGCTGTGCATTTGTCATATATGGCCTTTATGATGTTGAGGTACTTGCCCTCTATACCCATCTTGTTGAGAGTTTTAATCAGGAATGGATGCTGAATTTTGTCAAATGCTTTTTCAGCATCTATGGAGATGATCATGTGGTTTTTGTTCTTCTTTTTGTTGATGTGGTGGATGATGTTGATGGATTTTCGAATGTTGTACCATCCTTGCATCCCTGGGATAAATCCCACTTGATCATGGTGTATGATCCTCTTGATGTATTTTTGAATTTGTTTTGCTAATATTTTGTTGAGTATTTTTGCATCTACGTTCATCAGGGATATTGGTCTGTAATTTTCTTTTTTGGTGAGGTCTTTGCCCGGTTTTGGTATTAGAGTGATGCTGGCTTCATAGAATGAGTTTGGAAGTATTCCCTCCTCTTCTATTTTTTGGAAAACTTTAAGGAGTCTGGTGTTATTTCTTCCCTATGTGGCTGGTAGAATTCAGAGGTGAATCCATCTGGTCTGGGGGTTTTGTTCTTGGGTAGTTTTTTGATTACCGATCCAATTTCATTGCTGGTGATTGGTCTGTTTAGTGTTTCTGTTTCTTGTTTGGTCAGTCTTGGAAGGTTGTTTTTTTCTAAGAAGTTGTCCATTTCTTCTAGATTTTCCATCTTGTTAGCATATAGATTTTCAAAATATTCTCTTATAATTCTTTGTATTTCTGTACGGTCCATCATTATTTTTCCTTTCTCATTTCTGATTCTGTTTATGTGTGTAGATTCTCTTTTACACTTAATGAGTCTCGCTAGGGGTTTATCTATTTTGTTTATTTTTTCAAAGAACCAGCTGTTGGTTTCATTGATTTTTTCTATTGTTTTATTCTTTTCACTTTTATTTTTTTCTTCTCTGATCTTTATTATGTCCCTCCTCCTGGTGACTTTGGGCCTCATTTGTTCTTCTTTTTCCAATTTCAGTAATTGTGTCTTCAGACTATTCATTTGGGAATGTTATTCCTTCTTTAAATAGGCCTGGATTGCAATATACTTTACTCTTAGAACTGCCTTTGCTGCGTCCCACAGAAGTTGTGGCTTTGTGTTGTTGTTGTCATTAGTCTCCATATATTCTTTGATTTCTGTTTTGATTTGGTCATTAACCCATTGATTAATTAGGAGAATGTTGTTAAGTCTCTATGTATTTGTGAGCCTTTTTGGTTTCTTTCTAAAATTTATTTCTAGTTTTATACCTTGGTGATCTGAGAAGTTGGTAGGTAGGATTTCAATATTTTTGACTTTGCTGAGGTTCTTTTTGTGGCCTAGTATGTGGTCTATTCTGGAAAATGTTCCATGTGCACTTGAGAAGAATGTGTATCCTGTTGCTTTTGGGTGTAGACTTCTGTAGATGTCTGTTAGGTCCATCTGTTCTAGTGTGTTGTTCAGTGCCTCTGTGTCTTTACTTATTTTCTGTCTTCTTGATCTGTCCTTTGGAATGAGTGGTGTGTTGAAGTCTCCTAAACTGAATGCACTGCTGTCTATTTCCTCGTTTAATTCTGTTAGTATTTGTTTCACATATGCCGGCATTCCTGTGTTGGGTGCATATATATTTATAATGGTTATATCGTCTTGTTAGACTGACCCCTTTATCATTATGTAATGTCCTTCTTTATCTCTTGCTACTTTCTTCGTTTTGAAGTCTATTTTGTCTGATACAAGTACTGCCACACCTGCTTTTTTCTCCTTGTTTTTTGCATGAAATATCTTTTTCCATCCCTTCACTTTTAGTCTGTGTATATCTTTGGGTTTGAGGTGAGTCTCTTCTAAGCAGCATATAGATGGGTCTTGGTTTTTTATCTATTCTGTTACTCTGTGTCTTTTGATTGGTGCATTCAGTCCATTTTCATTTAGGGTGATTATCGATAGATAGGTACTTATTGCCATTGCTGGCTTTAGATTCGTGGTTACCAAAGGTTCAAGGGTTGCTTCTTTACTATCTGACAATCTAACTTAACTTTCTTCTTAAGTTATTGTAAACACACAGTCTGATGTTTCTTTATTTCTTTCCCTTCTCATTCTCCCTCCTCCGTTCTTTATATACTAGGTGTTTTATTCTTCGTGTTTACTTAGTATTTGGATGGTCTGCTTCTTTGCTATGATTTTATTTTCTCTGGTGACATCTTTTTAGCCTTAGGAGTGCTTCCCTCTAGAGCAGTCCATTTATGATATCCTGTAGAGGTGGTTTATGGGAGGCAAACTGTTTCAGCTTTCGCTTGTCTGGGAATTGTTTAATCCCTCTGTCATATTTAAATGATAATCGTGCTGGGTACAGTATTCTTGTTTCGAGGCCCTTCTGTTTCATTACATTAAATATATCATGCCATTCTCTTCTGGCCTGTAAGGTTTCTGTTGAGAAGTCTGATGACAGTCTGATGGGTTTTCCTTTATATGTGATCTTTTTTCTCTCTCTAGCTGCCTTTAATACTCTGTCCTTGTCTTTGATTTTTGCCATTTTAATTATTATGTGTCTTGGTGTTGTCTTCCTTGGGTCTCTTGTGTTGGGAGATCTGTGGGCTTCCGTGGACTGCGAGACTATTTCCTTCCCCAGCATGGGGAAGTTTTCAGGAATTATTTCTTCAAAGACCCTTTCTATCCCTTTTTCTCTCTCTTCTTCCTCTTGTACTCCTTTAATGTGAACATTGTTCCGTTTGGATTGGTCACACAGTTCTCTTAATATTTTTTCATTCCTAGAGGTCCTTTTACTCTCTCTGCCTCAGTTTCTTTGTATTCCTGTTCTCTGATTTCTTTTCTGTTAAGTCTCTTGCATCTCGTCGAGTCTGCCGCTAAGCCTGTCGATGGCTTGTCTCATTTCTGCATTGTCTTTCCTGACTTCCCTCACTTCCTCCCTCAGCTCTTGCACATTTCTCTGTAGATCCGTCAGCATGGTTATGACTTTTATTCTGAATTCTTTTTCAGGAAGATTGTACATTTCCATCCCTTCAGACTCCCTCTCTGGTGTCTGGGTCTGCATAAGCTTTGTTTGTACAATATACTTCTGTCTTTTCATGGCGATAGAAGTGGTTGCTGGTGGGTGCGACGTATGTCAGCTGGGCTCTTTAAGACTTTAAAAAAGAGAGAAAAAATAAAGAAAGAAGAGAACGAAAAGAGAAAGAAAGAAAAGAAAAGAAAGAGAAAAAAACAACGAAAAAAGACGTTCACCACGAGTAGATTCTGTGAGGATGCTGTAGGTGGCGCTGTTGCTCCACTATTCCACAACTGTGGCAGTGCCGCTCTGCAGGGCCCTTTGTAGCTCTGGCCGGGGCGGGAACGAATGGGAGGCTGTTGATCTCTGTGGGGAGTTTCAGTGTGGCTACTTTTTCCCAGTCGCCTGTCAAGGGGTCCGAAATTCCCCAGGACTCCCAGCCTGCTGGGCCAAGTGTGCTGGAACGATCTTGTTCCTCCATTGGGCGTGCTTTTCTTTTGTCCCAGGGCACCAGCTGCGAGGACCCAGTGCGTTCCCAGGCTCATGTTCTGCACCCTCTGTCTCTCCAATCTCCGATACACGGTGCGATGTGTGTCAGTGCTCCCCATGCAGATCACAAGGGCTGGTTATTTCGCGGGCCTGTACTTCACTCCCTCCCAGCTCTGAATCCTCTCCTCCCGCAGGTGTGCTGGGGTGGGGGAGTGCTCGGGTCCCGCCGGGACGTGGCTCTGTATCTTACCCGCCTCGTGGGGTGACGAGTTCTCTTAGGTGTAGGTGCAGGCTGAGTGCTGTCTTTATCTTCTGGTCTCTCTTTTAGGAATAGTTGTATTAGTTGTATTTTCAAAAATATATATGGTTTTGGGAGGAGATTTCTGCCACCCTGCTCACGCCGCTATCTTCCCGGAACTCCTTAGTGAATCTATTAAAGGCATGTTTCCCTCTTTGCTTTGGCTAATTTAAGAGACCAGAGACAAATCAATGTCCTCCTATGGCAACTACATAAGATACTATGTTTTTTCTTTGTAAATACCATAGCAATTTATTTATTTATTTAAGGTATCATTGGTATACAATCTTATGCTTAGGTTTCACTAGAGCAACACTGCAGTTACTACATTCTCAAGTCCCCCCCACATACCCCATTACAGTCACTGTCCATCAGCATAGTAAGAAGCTATAGAGTCACTACCTGTCTTCTCTGTGCCCCACCCTATGTAATGTATGCTAATCATAATGCCCCTTATTCCCCTTGTCCCTCCCTTCCCACCCACCCTCCCCAGTCCCTTTCCCTTTGGTAACTCTTAGTCCATTCTTGGGTTCTGTGAGTCTGCTGCTGTTTTGTTCCTTCATTTGTTCTTATGTTCCACAGATGAGTGAAATCATTTGGTACTTGTCTTTCTCAACCTGGCTTATTTCACTGAGCATAGTACCCTCTAGCTCCATCCATGTTGTTGCAAATGGTAGGATTTGTTTTCTTCTTATGGCTGAATAATATTCCATTGTGCATATGTACCACATCTTCATTCATTCATCTACTGATGGACACTTAGGTTGCTTCCATTTCTTGGCTATTGTAAATAGTGCTGTGATAAACAGGGGTGCATCTGTCTTTTTGAATCTGTGATCCTGTTTTCTTTGGGTAAACTAGGAATGGAATTCCTGGGTCAAATGATTTCTATTTTTAGTTTTTTGAGGAACCTCCATATTGCTTTCCACAATGATTGAACTAGTTTACATTCCCATCAGCAGTGTAGGAGGGTTCCCCTTTCTCCACATCCTCTCCAGCATTTGTTGTTGTTTGTCTTTTGGATGTTGGCCATCCTAACTGGTGCAAGGTGATATCTCATTGCAGTTTTAATTTGCATTTCTCTGATGATTAGTGATGTGGAGCATCTTTTCATGTGCCTGTTGGCCATCTGAATTTCTTCTTTGGGGAAGTGTCTCTTCATATCCTCTGCCCATTTTTTAATCAGGTCATTTGCTTTTTGGTTGTTGAGGCCTGTGAGTTCTTTATATATTTTGGATGTCAACTCCTTATCAGATAAGTCATTTATGAATATATTCTCCCATACTGTAGGATGCTTTTTTGTTCTACTGATGGTGTCCTTTGCTGTACAGAAGCTTTAGCTTGATATAGTCCCACTTGTTCATTTTTGCTTGTGTTTCCCTTGCCTGAAGGGATTTATTCATGAAAAAGTTGCTCATGTTTATATTCAAGAGAGTTTTGCCCATATTATGAATCCATTTTATATTCTAACTTTTCCCTATGTTTATTTTCCTATCTTTATTCTTATATTGTTTGATATTGTCTATTTACTTAATCCTATTTATCTTACATATTTTTACAGCTACCTCAAACCATTTTTTGGAGGTAAGGTATAAATAAATTTATTATAAAAGCAATATACACAACATCCATTTAAAAGATTTAAAAATGTCCTGTATTCACAGACTAACTGTATAGGAATGTTTTCTTGGATCCTTCTCTGTGGCTTTTCTCACAGAGGCTGTAGTGGTAAAACTAAGAACTCTGTATCACAAATGGTCTTAACCAGCAGATCTGTAAATACTCCCTCAGTGCCTCTAGGAAGCAGAAAGGAAAATGCAGGAAGTTGTCCTGATTCTGGCCAAGCCCTGGTGTGATCAAGAACTTTTCTTGGCAGTGGCCAGAATTCATCCTTAGGACCAATGACCTAGGGAAGTGCAGTTTTCCTGGGGTGATTCCTTTTTTCCTGATGGTTGGGTCATTGTTCAGTAAACACTCTAGAGTCTTGGACCAAATTGCAGATTCATCTAGAATTCAAATCCCAACCTAAAATTCTGAACATAAGTGCCTGTGGGTTTTAGCCCCGGGCAAGTTTGGTATGATTCAGTGTGACCAAAGAAATGACAGTAGAACATTCTTGGGGTGAAAGGGTTTATTACCCAGCTTGTTCTCCTGGCAGTAGGTCGAGCACTAGCGTCTCTGCCTCTGCCCAGAGCACTGGGCCGAGATCTCTATATAGTGCAATAATAGCTTATTGCCTAAAGGTGTGGAAGCAGTAGCCTAACAACAGGCCAGTTATATCATCAAGAGGTTTAAGTTCAGTGAGGATCCTGGCCATAGGAACCCCAACTTCCCCACACTCCACCCCTCCAGGATTCTCGCCTTACAATCTACATGCTCTCAATCTTCCACAATGGTCCCTGTGAAAGAAAGCTGGAGCACTGTAACCAGATTCCACAACAGCACCAGAGGCTAACAACTTAGGGATAATCACAAAAATTAAGATACAACAGGATTTTGAACAGGTAACAAAAATTATAATAATCCTCAAGCCAGAGGAGGTTCCCAATACACAAAGACCTAGGAGTGATAAGACACAAGTTTTAATGACACCAACATAGGCAAATCCTGTCCATCAGGTAGAATGCATGCAAGAGAGTGGTCCTGTGATAGAACTGTAGCAGGAAGAGGGGTCCCATCCAGGTCTAGTATACCATACTTTTACTCCTCTCCCGTTGGGGGTTACTTAAGGGTCTATATATAGTGCTACTGGAGGTGCATGCACTGGCCATAATGATAAAGCAAACTCCCCGGTAAGATGCTTCTACCTTCTGTTCATTCAGGATATACTACTGTGACCTTTGGGGCCACTCTGCTATTATTCCAGGAATACACAGGAGGCCAGCTTACAGGCCTTGTCCACAAGGTGCCAGGTGTTGGTCTATGTGTTGAAAGGTCCACATCCACTCAATGGAGTCTCTAGGGTTCAGTGCAGTTGGTGCTGGCAGCAAGATATTATTCTGGTGGCTGAATCTCAAATTCAGTTATTCTTCCTTGGTTTGTACTTGCAGTTGTATAGGGGAGGCAGCTGTATGTGTTAACATGTCTACGGGCTCAGAGCTCCTTTTCAGGGTCTCTAATTCAAACACTGTAGCACAATCCATAAGCAGACTGACCATCCCCACACACTATTGGTATCTGACTTCAGTCCGGATTTTAACAAGCCATTGTGCCTTTCTATCATGCCTGCTCTGGTAGGATTGTATGGCACATGAAACTTCCATTTGATTCCCAGCTGTTGCACCATTCTTGCAGTGTATATCCAGTAAAATGGGTGCCCTGAACACTCTCAATTACCTGTGGTGGGCCACAGGAAGCAAAGAGACCCTCCAGGCCTCTTTTGGTGGTCTGCTCATCTGCACAATAGGTAGGAAAAGCAACCAGAAGTCCGGTAACTGTGTCCACACGAGTCATGGCATACCGATATCCTTCTGACACAGGTTGAGGCCCAATATAGTCTGTCACCTGATGAGGGGTATCAGGCCCTTAGCTACTGTCCCATGTTGCTGTGGAACTCGGTGTAAGTCCCTTTTAGAGAATACGACACACTCCTCCAGGCTCTACTAACTTTTTCAAAGGTCAAAGGCAAGCCCCACCAACAGGCTACAGCCCACATTGTCTTTTGCCCCACGTGCAACAAATGCTGATGTAGCCATTGGGCTACATCAGAGGCAGGCTTTCCTTCTAACCAACATATCTGGACCAATTTATCTGCTTCATCATTTCTTGGGGATGCCAGTGGCAAATGACCTGTCACATGGTAAACTGTAATTATTTTAGTCTGACAACAGGCCCAAAAGTTTTGCCGTAATTCTTGCCCCCAAAGAGGTCAGTGACCAACCAGCAAGTTGGCATGGTACCAGGTTGGCAGCCACAGGGTCAAGCCCCAGCCCCAAGAGACAGCCCAGCTGTCAGTGGAGACAACTATCGAGGAGGGCTCCTGGCTGATCACAAGCCACACGGCCCGCAACTCTGCCCATTGGCTGCTCTTCCCCTTCACCATCTTCCATCCATATTGTCTCAGTCTTAGGATGGAAAGCTATGGCCCTCCATTTGGGGGGCTGCCCATGGCTGGAGCCGTCTGTGTACCATGCATCTTCGGGTATAGGGGCTCTTCCCTCCCAATAGGGACTGTCTGCTACTAATAGTTCAAAAGCAAGTTCTTCCTGCTTTTCACTAGTATGTCACCAGCTCCAAAAACTGTTGGAGTTCTTCATTCAGGGGGCTACTAGTGAGGGCACTATGCTGCTGTAGGTAAGCACCCCACTTGGCCAGTGTGGGTGTTTGTGCCACACTACTCTTTGGCTTTTGGGTCCAGTCTCGTACCCAACCCATGATGGCATAGGTGGTTATTACCTTTATTGGGGCCATTCCAGTGATGGGTTCTGTAGCCAGCAAGGTGTGATATATGGCAGCCAGTTGTTTTTCTATCAAAATGTATCATACCTCTGCCCCTTTCAAGAGGTGTGATCAGAATCGAATAAGTTGGCGAGTTCGTTCTAGCTGCTGCCAGAGACCCCAGCCATAACTATCTTCAGTCACATGAACGTCCAGCTCACAAGGCCCTGATGGGTCTATCACACTCAAGGCCTGCACGGCCTTGACCGCCCATTTTGCTGTAGTAAAGGCAGATGCACATGTCTCATCCCAGTCCCACCTGATGCCCGTTTGTACCAACCCATATAAGGGCTTCAGAATTTGTGCCAAGTGTGGGGTAAACACTCTCTAGTAGCCTAGAAGACCCAAAAAACTCCTGTAGCAATGCTACAGTTGTAGGGGTGGAAAAAGCCTGTACTTTATCTATTATTACTCTGGTATAACTTTGCTCTTATGCGACCAGACGACCCCCAAGAATTTGACAGACAAACCAGGTCCCTGAACCTGGTGCTGTTCACAGCCCATCCTTTCTCCTGTAAATGTTGCAGCAGTCTAGGTGCTGCACCTTCTAGATCTGAAAGAGAATCAGACGTGAGCATGACATCATCAAGAATAATGGTACAGCTGCACTGTTGGTGTTTTCTCCCATGTAGCCATGTCCTGGATGGTGGGGCTGTGGAGGTATCCCTGTGGAAGGATGGAGAAAGTCCATTGCTGTCCTTCCCACATGAAGGCAAACTGTTCCTGACTTTCCTGCTCAATGTCAATGAAAAGAAAGCATTAGCAAGATCTACCACATCATTCTGTGTTCCTAGTTCATGGCTGAGGATATCCATCCGGCCTGCAATAGAGGCGACAGCAGCATGCATAGGGGGTATGACTTTATTCAATTCTCTGTAATCCAGTCAAACACCAGGAGCCATCTGGCTTTTTTACTGGCCACACTGGGGAAC
Source organism: Smutsia gigantea (assembly GCA_032199065.1). NCBI lineage: Eukaryota > Metazoa > Chordata > Mammalia > Pholidota > Manidae > Smutsia > Smutsia gigantea. The sequence continues at coordinate 173,025 of JAVSCE010005454.1, read as the reverse complement.
TGAAAGGACTATGTGTGGGCTTTATAATACCCACCTTTTCAGGCTCCTGGAGAGTTTCTCCAATCTCTTTATGGCCTCCAGGCAGTTTGTATTGTTTGGTATTAGTCACCCGCCAACACACAGGTAAACCTATGGGCAGGTGCCTAGCATGTCCCTCAGAACTGCCTTCCCCACATGTTCTCTCAGTCTGAACTCACCTGCAGTGGTCTGCAACCATAGACCCTGCAGGATATCAATCCCCAAAATATACTCAGGGATAGGAGATATATACACAGTATACTCTTTTGGGGGTAGACGCTCTATTCCCAAAGGGATTTGGGCTTGTTTCACTCTGATAGCCTTATTCCTGTATCCATCTATGATAGTGGGGTCCTGGGGAACTGCTCAGGGTTACCATGAATCAGTGAACATTCAGCCCCACTGTCCACCACAGCCAGGACACGTTGTATGTTTGCTGGGGACCAATGGATAGATATTTCAACATGTTGCCTCCGGTTCCCCTCTGGTCCCTCAGGGCAGATACCTCGACCTTCCCCTCAGTTGAGCCATGTTCCCCAATCATCTTCCTGTGTGGGCTCGAGTGAGCTTGGCTCGATCTCCAGCAGGAAGTTTTGCAAACACACAGGCTGGACTTCTGGCTCTGTCTCTGACCTCTGCCTCTTTGCTCTTAATGGCTGGAATTGCGGCTCTGGTTTCAGCTGTTGCCATAGCTCCAGTAAGATCCTATTTGACTTCCCATTTAATTTCCTTCCATCTGCTCCTGCCCGTATTAAATCAACCCACATCTGGGTCCTCGTAACCTTCATAGAGCCCTTTAAATTCTTCTTCTGAGTAGCAGAACTTCTTTCTTTCCATGTTCTCATTGCTTCAGCCTCTCCTAAGTCTGCTACTGTATGTGTCACCTCGCTTATGGGCTGCCGTAAGTGAGGGGAAGGAATGGCCACTAGAGACCCAAAGAGGGATGTGGGAGCCATTTGAAGCCCAATATTTTTCATCCCAGTACATAAAGTATCTTCATCTGAGCCATGATTCTCTGGACTATAGATGGCATTTCTTATGCCTAGCTCTCGTAACACCTGTTGGAGCTCAGCATACATCTGCCATCTAACAGGAGAGGATGGTAAAGCACCCGGATTGGGCCACACAGCATGAAGTGCAACCATAAGCCAAACAAGGAGGGAGTGCCTCCCTGGGGTCTGATGTGCACTTTGTAATCGCTGCCTCAAGGTGGGCTGCACTGTCAGGGAAGCCAGCTTTCCCATCTATGATCCCGAGAGGACAATTCCATCCACCCCTAAGTCCCACAGACACAGGAGCCAAGCTGATATTGACTCCGAGGGCTTCTGCCTAAACCGGGAGCCCAAATCCACAGCTCAGCCTGAGTATAGGGGCAGACCATAGGGTGCTCCACGACCTGGGGAGGGGGCTGCTCCTCTCCTTGAGGAACTCTCGGCTGCTGGGTATTTTCTTTACAACCACTGAGCGTGCTTTCAGTAGATGAGGGGTCAGTGCCTCTGGCACCACCCCTTCATCCTTCCCCAGCTCCTCCATTTCTGGAGCTGATGCACCTTTCTCTCCACTCCCCTGAGTGCCTCCTCTGCTACATCCTTTACCTTTTCTACTGTGCCTTGCAGCAATGCTAGCTCAGTCTTCAGCAGCTGTCTTACATTCACCTCACTGCTTCACAGCTGGTGTTCTCGTGCCACCTCCACCTGTGCTTCCCCCAGGAGTTCATCTTTTTCCTTGATGGCCTCTTCCTCCTCAGACCACCCGGCAGCACTGCCTTCTCATTCTGTAAGGAATCTTTTATCTCTTCAATGGCACCTTGCTGCCAGCATTCTCATGCTGCCTCCTCTGTTATTAATCCCATTTCTTTCTTCAGGAAATCCACAGTAGTTGCAGCTCGCATTCTTGGGCCACCATTTCCTGGGTCTTTTTTAGGTGCATGTCCTTCTCTTCTGTAGACCTTTTTAGTACTGTGAGAGGCAGCCAACCCACTGTCCCCACTGCCCCATGGGCACTCTGCCTCTCAAAAGACATACTTACCACCCCTACAGCCTCAAGTATCACCTCCACTTGCCTCCAGTCCTGGGGTTGGGCTGAGTCCTCTAGGAGGCAAGCCACCTCCAACCACATACCCACTGGGGGACAATCCACCCTCTCCCGATTCACAGGGGCAGCCCACTGAAGCACCCCTCCTATAAGGGCAGCCTGTCTTTTTCCTTGGTCACCAATGAACTGTACTGAATTTGCCAATTGTCTTGCCAATGAGTTTCAGCCCCTGGAAAGTTCACTATGGTTTCAATGTGACCAAAGAAAATGACAGTAAAATGTTCTTGGGGTGAAAGGGTTTATTACCCGGCTTGTTCTCCTGGCGGTAGGTCGAGCACTAGCGTCTCTGCCTCCATCCAGAGCACTGGCCCGAGCTCTCTCTATAGTGGAATAATAGCTTATTGCCTATGGGTGTGGAAGCGGTAGCTTAGCAACAGGCCAGTTACATCATCAGGTGGTTTAAGTTCAGTGAGGGTCCTGGCCATAGGAACCCCAACTTCCCCACATCCTGGAAGTGTTTTAAGGCCCATATTAATTAGAGCCATTTAGGCGTGGCCCCAGCATTTCAGTCTCACTGTTGGAGATGAAACCTAGGGATTTGTTTTGAAAGTAGCTAAATATCTACAAGATGACAATTTTGTGTTGGTCACTATCAGTTAGCTTGTATTTGTAGATAAGAGAAATTCAAATTGGCTTAAACTATTAAAAGGAATTTATTAGCACAACAATCCAGAGGTAGAGAAAGCTTTATAGGAATTGATCCAGAAGCTCATCTGTGTTCTCAGCATCATCCAGCGTGCTTTCCTCCCTCTGCTCCGCCTTGCAGAGCAGCAGCTTCCTTTAACGCCAGTTCTCCTTGTCATTGTAGGATGGCTCACGGCAATAAGTCAAGTTAGTTGCATTGTAGTTCTCATCTAGTAGGAGAAAGCATCAGCTTTTTCTCCCCTGTCAGAGCTTCCTTCTGCATCACCAACTTGTATCCCACGCTCACCCCTAAACCAATCAGAAAAGACTGGTGATTAAGGCCAACCAGTCCCAGCTGCGAAGGATCAAGGATGGCCGAATCACAGAGCTGGGAATTCTGGGGTCCTAGTGGTGCAAGGGAAGAAAGGAAAAAATTAAGGCTTGGAGAGTGGAAGGTGAGGGAAAACAAACAAAAAACTCACTTGCCATCATACAGTCTTTGGGAAACACTTTAGTTTGACTATGAAGATTCTTTGGTGTCTGTCTATAGAATGTCGCAATGGCTCCTACTTGCAGAATTAGGGCATCACTGCTACTTTTGAACTAACTGCTATGCAGGAAGAAAATCTATAATTAGGATCTGGACCATGTATTTAGGGGAGTTCTAAGCAGATTATGTTAAGGGAAAAGGAGAATGGACCTGTGTCATTCATCCTACATACATTCAGCTTCTCAGTGAATGGCTACAGGTAGATTAGAGAGGGTCTGGGAACCAACAAGGAACCAGGCTAAGAGAGGAAGTAGAGGAGAGCTGTCACCCTTGTACTGAGTGCAGGCCAGTGGAGAAGATGCATAAAAGACCCTAAAAAAGAGCAACGAACATGCTGCCTGGCAGGACCTACAGCTTTAGTCCAGGCAATAGAGATCAAGGACTCTCCAGCAGTATACAATTTGGTAGGTCCAGGACAGCTTGTTAGACTTGGGTTTAAGTAGCAGGTCCCCTACAACCTGGAAATTTCTGTTGGTGGCAACAATAAACAGCCTTTAGAATAAACCCTCTCTCCCTCCATTTGTGCCTGATCACAAAGATCCTGACTGGGTTTCACCTTTGTACCAGGTACGGAGCCTGGCTTTTTAATTTAAAGATTAAAATCCTTAGATTTTTGCAAATTCTTTTCTATTGAATGTCTCTCCTTGAGGCTTACAGGGGGTTTTGCAATGTATATCACAGCCTCTGAATTTCACTAATAGTTTGCATGAATAATAAAATCTTCCAGGAGTAAACAAGCTCATATTTTTGCCATTTCTAAACTTTATTGCTATTATAAAACCCACGTTTTGCAACCAGAACTCTTGGCAGATCTTACTGACTGTAATGGGAGCTGTATTAAGGTGCCATGGACTTTTCATATAAAACATTAGTGTGATTTTATATATGTGATAATCACTCCTCATCATAACTATCTCAGGAGTCAGGCAAGCAGTGGTGTACAAAATGATATGCAAAGTAGTGTCTACACTCATGGATGAATGGTGCTACCAACATAGACTTCAGGCCTGGCTAAAATACAGCCACCTCAGGAGTGACAGAGGTTTCAAATGCAGTGAAGCTGAGAACCAGGTAACCTCTAGTTACTCAGATACTTGACCTTTTTCCTTGACCCTCAGAATTGTCTAGATCGGAAACTCTCGGAACCACCTTATCTGTTTCCTAGTTTTGCCTTGGGCTAACTCTCTTGTGAATCTTTTAGCTGTACACCAGTGCATTCTCAAACATGCTTGTTTATCAGAATTACCTGGTATTTTTCTTTTGTCTTAGTGATTTAAAAAAATAATTCATGCACATAGAAAATAAAATTTCAAATAGTACAGAAGATAGCAAAATGAAAAGATAAGTTTCTCTTCTGCCTGGCCTCATCTCCTGATCACTTTTTAAACCAGTTCTGTTATTTATTGTTGTTCTGGTGTTTGCCTCCATAATATTTGCTTATATGCTTATACTTTTATCCATGGTGTTCTTCAAAATATTTAACCACTGGTAAGGCATAGCCAGTAAACCACTAGAACTGTTGCCTGTCCACAGTGCTGGAACAATTTCCTGGAAACGTGTACTATGCCAGGCACTAAATTTTATTTGCAGGGTTATGGAGAGACAGGTAGGGGTATATTAGTTTCCTGTCACTGCTGTAAAAAATTGTAAAAACCTTGATAGCTTAATACAATAGAAAAGCATTGTTTCACTGTTCTAGGGGCCAGAAGTCTGAAACCCAGGTGTTGGCAAGGCCTCACTTCCTCTGAAGGCTCTAGAGGAGAATTCGTCCTTGTCCCTACTACTATCCGGTGACTCCAGGCACTCCTTGGCTTGTGGCTGTATAACTCCTATAACTTCTTTCTCTACTGCTGTCTTTGCATAGGCTTCTCCTCTGCAGCTAACATGTGTCATTGGAATTAGGGGCCCACCTGGATAATCCAAGATACTAGCATCTCAAGATCCTTAATTTAATTACATCTGAAAAGACCCCTTTCTCACATGAGGTTACAAGTTCCAGGAGTTAGTGTGTGGACATGTCTTTTGGGAATCACCATTCAACCCACTATGACGGGGAAGAGAGGTTTGTGGACATGGCCATGTAGCAACTAGCACTGAAGCATTTCACTATTTCAGCATACTTGTCTATGCTGCCACAGTGTATGCCTTTATTTCTGGATTTATCCACTTTAAATAGTATTATTCATCTGGGACAGTTTCAGACCCATCCAGACTTACTAAGTCATCTTCTGTATTTAAAAAATCTTACCAGATACTTCAGATGAGGGTATCTTACTGACCATTTCGGGAGCTATTGCTTCAGAGCTGTGATTCTCTGAGGAAGAAGGAGCAGAATCTCCAAGGTGTGCAGGAGAGGGTGGAGAAGATGCAAATGTATCTTGAAAAAGTAAGTTTTTACCATTGAATTTGTTTAACTTGTTTAATTACTAACATCGAAATTATTTGGGTTTTTTGAAAACCGTTAGAGGATGATTTATTTTTTTAATTTTTCAAAAGACGCTGTTCCAAATGACATTTTTCAGAGTCACTGGCCTCAGTAGTCCCTAGAACTACGAAGACGTGGCTTTACCCAGGGGCAGTCTTCAGCTGCTTTTCCATTTGTTTATTCAGTCTCTACTATTGTTTTTCCATAAAAAACAATTTTTTAAGTGCACAAAACAGGCAGGGAGAAAGCAAAATAAAGTCTGCCAGTGAAATAGGGTCAAGCCTGCCATGGCTCACCTTGTGTGGGGTGGCCACAGCCCATGTCACTCTGTGCCCATTTCTGGCTTTGCTTGTCTCCACCATTTAAACCCATCCCCAGCTCTCAGCAGCCAGGGATATCTACTTCTTCAGTTCCCACTTTCTTCACTGTGAACTTCTTCATAGGGCAGCTTGCATGAGCTGTTTCAGTTTTCTCTTTTCTGATATCCTTCTGATGTGTAATCACCTCTCTTGCACTCTGGAGGGTCATAGAGAAGTCCTAAGCCTAAAGCCCAATAGCAGGTCTTTGCTTAACAGTTTCCTCCCTGATCTATTCATAGAAGTTCACATAGTTCCCCCTCCTCTACCCCAAAACTTGTTTTCTTTGTCTTTCATGGTGGTATACTGTCTCCTCTGATATCTCTAACTGTTGCTTTTCTGAATTATTTGCAAGCTTTTGTCATTCCAGACCCTCAGTGCAGCCATCCCCAAGGAAAGGAGCAGATACGGTTTTCGTGGACAACCATGCTAGTTTGCATACATCTGAAAACAGAGATTCTGCTGTACTCGGCTTTGTAATTTCTCACAGCTCTTGAATAACATTCGCATTAAAATGTAAAAATCTTTAAAAAGATTTATTAAATTATCAGATTTCACCTTCCCACCTCACCATTCCCTGCAGTCCTGAAGTACATTTCTGGTTTGAATACATAAGCCACTGAGAGAAAAATAGCATTCAAAGTACTGTGCAGAAGTTTGCTTCACAGATTTTCAAGAGCATACCTATTCTTTAATTTCATTGTGAAAGGGAAACATTATAAATCAGTGTTGAAAACTGATAATAATGCCTAGTTCTTCTGAATTAGACTGCTGGTCTTTATTTTCTAAACCAACAAACTGTCCTGTCAACTCTGTATCTACTCTTGAAATCTTACTCATTCTTCCAGGTTCACGCAACTGAAATCCCACTGTACCATGAATCATTTTCTAAAAGCCCCTTAGTTGAAAACTCGGTCTTATCTGTTTCAAAATTCACACAGGTATTCATTCTTTTCTCTCTGATGATACTATCACATTATCATTATTTTCATGCTTATCTTCTGTCTTATACTTGGCAAATTCCTTGATGTCAAAGTCACAGGGTCAGAAAAACTCAACCACTACCACTGCTTTTTGTTGTTGTTGTCCTCTACTTTTAGCTAGCTCAGGACTTTGCATGTCTGAGGTCTTTGAGGAATGCTTTACAATTTAAATCAATGGGACAGATTTTGAAAGAGGCTTGAGACTGAACCATAATGTGAGATGAGGGAGCAACTAACTCCAGGCACAATCCCAAGCCTCCTGCAGAAGATGAGTAAAAGAATACCATTTCTGGGTGGAATCGATGGCATCTCTTCTCTCCCTCAGGCTGAAAGCTCAAACACAAAGCTTATGAGGATCTATAAGGATAAGCAACAATGAGGAAAGCTTTAAAAATTTCAGTGTGGGATCTAATTTGAGTGTCTAGATGAAATCTCAGCTATTTCATGATATCTCAGTATTTCTTGAGACTGGAAGAAAAGGCAGGAAATAATCTGGTAAGAAATTTTCAGGAAGACATTTAAAAGTTCTGTTTATAGCTCTAGTCCAACACCTGGGATGCTACTTTCCACCCCCTCTCCTCCCAACCAGGTCTTTAGTGAGTTTGGGGTATAAACATAATTAAAGGAAAAAAGACAATATATTAAAAGCTCTTCGAGGACTCCCTGAAACAAAACAGAACTAAATTCCCTCTTTGCTCCCATTCTGATCAAAAGATTTTCCTTCTTATTTGAAACAGAGAGGATCATCCATCTTTCCCTAAAATATGCACACTTTTTAAGATTCTTAGTCTGAAGGTCAGTTTGGAGTATCAGATGGAGACAGCAAACCTGCCCAGATAAGAGTTTCCAAAGCTATCCATCATTTGAATAAAAGCCAAACAGCATGTATTGATCTCAATCCTGAAGACAGGTTGAAAGGAGGAGATAAGGTCACAGCATCACGGTTACAAAGGAATATGAAGGAGGTGAGATTGGGCTGAAGCCACAGACACACAGGTAACAAGGACCAACGTCGGCCAGGTGTAAAAGGCACTTACATGTGAGACAAGTCAAGCATGACCTGAAAGGTTTGGCAGGTGCCTTTATGTCACCCAAACCAGGGAACTCAAAATGGGAACTGGTGGATTTGGATTTCCCGGCAGAGAAGACTGGATTGATCTTTAACTAGTATGGGTCAGAGATCACACGCTAAGGCCATGAGAGTGATAGCACCGTTGACGGCTTGGCACAACTAGATGGCAGGCCTTCTGATAATGTGCAGGCCCTTGTTTTCCAGGTGATTATCGTTTACTTGTCACCCCTTTCACCCCCCGTAATTTTGGGGGCCTGTATCTCCTTTGTGGATGTTTCTACTTCTTGCTCACTAAATTTTAGAGTTTCCACCAGCCCCTCTATTCCCACTTTCCATGCTTTCTTGGCCATTTTCATATTTCCCTGGACTCCCCAAAACTACGTAGCGGGTGCAAATCTCAGTACACAAACTGGCCTGTGGAAAAACATGTAGTTTCTTGATTTTTCTGTAACTTAATTTCTGGTTTGCATCATTATTCTACTGAAGTGGCAGATATTTAATCTCAGGCATTTATTCTCAGTCTAGAGGTTCTGCTGCCCAGGCTAAATCTCCACAAAATTATAGAAGAGCCTGCTTGCCTGACGGTCTCCATGCAGCCCCTGGCCCATGGGGCTCTTGCAGCGCTCCCCTCTCAGGTACAAACCACCTGTGCTCTCAAAGCTTCCCTTTCCTCCACCTTTGCTCCCTCACCACAGCCCGGGAAAATCAGTTCTGACTTCTGTGTTGTTAGGGGTAGGAAATGGGGGACAGTGACCACTCTCCTTAAACTCTTACATATTGTGATGAAAACCTTAACCTGTTTGTGTTCTCTTCAGTATACAGGCAACCGAAGTACAAAAACTAAGAATAATCTCCCGCAATATCCTTTTCAGTCTTGTGAGAGGCAATGAGCCCAGAGCGAGGCCCACAGTGCCCAAGGGAAGGGAAATGGATGGCAGGGGCATTGGTCAACAGTGCCACAAAGATACCTTCCAGGGAAAACCGCGAAAGCCAACAGTATTTGACCCACACCATGGCTGCTTTTTATCTCCTGTCATACAGCAGTTTACATCTTTTGTTATTATTAAGGACACTTTCTTTTCTTCTATCTTCTCTTTCTTACCTTCCCCAACAAAAGCAACCCACTCTCCATCCTCCAGTCCAATTCTGCTTTTCCTTTCCCTCCCTCCAAAAACACAATTACTCTATTAATCTTTATATTAACTATATCTTTAAATTATAGCCATAGAGGATGGCATTGTTGATGTGTACTGATGTATTTATTTTATTTATTTTTATTAAGGTATCATTGATATACAATCACATGAGCAACATAGTGTTACTACATTCTCCCCTATTATCAAGTCCCCACCCCACACCCCATTACACTCACTGTCCATCAGTGTAGTAAGATGCTATAGAGTCAGTACTTGGCTTCTCTGTGCTGTACTGCCTTCCCCATGCTAATCATAATGCCCCTTAACCCCCTGATCCCTCCCTTCCTACCCATCCTCCCCAGTCCCTTTCCCTTTGGTAACTGTTAGTCCATTCTTGGGTTCTATGAGTCTGCTGCTGTTTTGTTCCTTCAGTTTTTGCTTTACTCTTCTACTCCACAGATGAGTGAAATTATTAAATACTTGTCTTTCTCCGCCTGGCTTATTTCACTGAGCATAATACCCTTTAGCTCCATCCGTGTTGTTGCAAATGGTAGGATTTGTTTTCTTCTTATGGCTGAATAATATTCCATTGTGTATATGTACCACCTCTTCTTTATCCATTCATCTACTGATGGACACTTAGGTTGCTTCCATTTCTTGGCTACTGTAAATAGTGCTGTGATACATGTAAGGGTGCATATGTCTTTTTGAATCTGTGATCCTGTTTTCTTAGGGTAAATTCCTAGGAGTGGAATTCCTGGGTCAAATGGTATTTCTATTTTGAGTTTTTTGAGGAATCTCCATACTGCTTTCCACAATGGTTGAACTAGTTTACATTCCCACCAGCAGTGTAGGAGGGTTCCCCTTTCTCCACATCCTCACTAGCATTTGTTGTTGTTTGTCTTTTGGATGTTGGCCATCCTAACTGGTGCAAGGTGATATCTCATTGTGGTTTTAATTTACATTTCTCTGATAATTAGCAATGTGGAGCATCTTTTCATGTGCCTGTTGGCCATCTGAATTTCTTCTTTGGAGAAGTGTCTGTTCAGATCCTTTGCCCATTTTTTAATCAGGTTATTTGCTTTTTGTTTGTTGAGGTGTGTGAGCTCTTTATATAATTTGGATGTCAACCCCTTATCGGATATGTCATTTATGAATATATTCTCCCATACCGTAGGATGCCTTTTTGTTCTACTGATGGTGTCCTTTGCTATACAGAAGCTTTTTAGTTTGATACAGTCCCACTTGTTCATTTTTGCTTTTGTTTCCCTTTCATGGGGATATATATGTTCATGAAAAAGTTGCTCATGTTTATATTCAAGAGAATTTTGTCTATATTTTCTCCTGAGAGTTTTATGGTTTCATAACTTACATTCAGACCTTTGATCCATTTCGAGTTTACTTTTGTGTATGGAGTTAGACAGTAATCCAGTTTCATTCTCTTGCATGTAGCTGTCGAGTTTTGCCCACCCCAGTTGTTGAAGAGGCTAATTTTCCCCATTGTATATCCATGGCTTCTTTATCATATGTTAACTGACCACATATGCTTGGGATAATATATGGACTATCTATTCTGTTCCACTGGTCAATAGGTCTGTTCTTGTGCCAGTACCAAATTGTCTTGATTACTGTGGCTTTGTAGTAGAGCTTGAAGTTGGGGGGCATAATCCCCCTGCTTTATTCTTCCTTCTCAGGATGGCTGTGGCTATTCAGCATCTTTTGTGGTTCCATATGAATTTTAGAACTATTTTCTCTAGTTCGTTGAAGAATGCTGTAGGTATCTTGATAGGGATTGCATTGCATCTGTAGATTGCTTTAGGCATGATGGCCATGTTGACAATATTAATTCTTCCTAACCAGGAACATGGGATGAATTTCCATTTATTTAATGTCCTCTTTAATTTCTCTCAAGAGTGTCTTGTAGTTTTCAGGGTATAGGTCTTTCACTTCCTTGGTTAGGTTTATTCCTAGGTATTTTATTCTTTTTGATGCAGTTGTGAATGGAACTGTTTTCATGATTTCTTTTTGTGCCAGTTCATCATTAGTGTATAGGAATGCAACAGATTTCTGTGTATTAACTTTGTATCCTGCAACTTTGTTGAATTCAGATATTAGTTCTAGTAGTTTTGGAGTGGATTCTTTAGGGTTTTTTATGTACAATATCATGTCATCTGCCAACAGGGACAGTTTAACTTCTTCCTTACCAATCTGGATGCCTTTTATTTCTTTCTGTTGTCTGATATCCGTGGCTAGGACCTCCAGTACTCTGTTGAATAGAAGTCGGGAGAGTGGGCATCCTTGTCTTGTTCCCGATCTTGGAGGAAAAACTTTCAGCTTTTCACTGTTAAGTATGATGTTGACTGTGTGTTTGTCATATATGGTCTTTATTGTGTTGAGGTACTTGCCCTCTATATCCATTTTGTTGAGAGTCTTTATCATGAATAGATGTTGAATTTTGTCACTTGCTTTTTCAGCATCTATGGAGATGATCATGTGATTTTTTCCTTCATTTTATTGATACAGTGGATGATGTTGATGGATTTTTTAATGTTGTGCCATCCTTGCATACCTGGGGTGAATCGCACTTGGTCATGTTGTATGATCCACTTGATGTATTTTTGAATTCAGTTTGCTAATATTTTGTTGAGTGTTTTTGCATATATGTTCATCAGGGTTATTGGTCTGTAGTTTTCTTTTTTGTGATGTCTTTGTCTGGTTTTGGTATTAGAGTGATGATGGCTTCATAGAATGAGTTTGGAAGTACTCCCTCCTCTTCTACTTTTTGGAAAACTTTAAGGAGAATGGGTATTATTTCTTCTCTAAATGTCTGACAAAAATCAGCAGTGAATCTATCTAGTCTGGAAGTTTTGTTCTTGGGTTGTTTTTTGATTACCAATTCAATTTCCTTCACTGAGACAGCAAACAGTGTAAAAGAAGCACCCTGCTGGGGAAATCAAGAATTAGATTTTGGGCATGTTGACATTGTGGTTTCTTTAAGAGTTTGAAGAAGAAAAGTTAAGGGTGAAGTTGGACACCTAAGATGGTGAGATAAAAGTCACCCGTAGTCTCTGTGCTGCACTAATTATGTCATAAGTTGGATCAGGTGAATTCTGAGATCCTTTGAAACCTTGGCAGGTCGTATTATGCTCCCTGACACTTGAGTAGACCTGAAAGAGAGCCACTACAGCTTTCTACCCATGTCTCTTTGTGCTACAAGTGAAAATAGAATCTTTCTTTGGATGGACTTTGAGACTTATCTCTTTGGGCAGTTTTTAAGCTGACCATTACAGAATGAAGTTACACAAGCTGGCAAAAATAAATCATGACTGGCTCTCCAGCTGGATGCATGCAGCTTCTGAGAAGCTTGCCTGGACCACACAATAGGAAGATATCCAAGACTCCATGTACAAGAAGGGAAAAATACAAGACCAAACATTTACTGAGGGCCTACTATGGGTTAAACAGTGTGCTAGGCTCCAGGGCACAATGATAAATGAAACAGTCCTTGGCTCTGAGCGCCTCACCATAATTGAGGGGGATAAAAACATACAATTTCATTATATTTAGGGTCCAGAGAGGTAAGGAAGCCAATGTAAATGGCCAACCCTGCAGTCTAGAAAGGCCTATAGGCCAACTGTGTTGCTTATCAGAGAATTTCAGATCAAGAGAAATGCAAGAGACCAGACAGAGACAAAGATCTAAGGGAGGACAGGGAACCATAAGTATGTGATCACACCTAGAGCTTAGGGTTTAGGACTGGGCAGGGGAAAGATGAGGCTGAAGGAGCAGAAGGGTCATGCACAGCCAGGTCTCTTTGTTAACTATTTCTTCCAGAATTTATCCCCATATTTCTAATTAATGTGCTTATCCTGCTATATCTTTATTTGTTTATTTTAATGATAAGCGTATAGCACTCTTGAATCAGACTGCCTGTTTAGAATCCTGACTCTGAACAAACTAGCTGTGTAACCCTGGCAAACTACTTAATTCTTTGTATCTCAGTTTTCCATTCTGTGAGATAAGGATAACAATAGTCTCAATCTCATATGAATTAATCCTTAGAGAAGTGTCCAACCCATGCACATAAATACATATAAAATAAAATAATACTAGAAGAGACATTATCTTTGACTTCCTGTGCGGTGACTGAGGACCTAGCTCTATTGCACCACTGCAGCCATTCACACGTGGCACCCCTCTCAGCCAGCCCCTGCTGCCAATAGATGGCTGTACCAGTTTTTGGTTAAATCAAAAATCAGTGTTTCCATTATTGTGACTATATGCAGATTATCACTGCTGGGCCAAGTTACATACTACATTTATATTTCCTTTTTAAGGTAGCTTTTTTGTTTGTAATAGAGTTAATAGACCCCTAATTTCCCTACAGCTCTGTTTCCTGTGCTAAGATGGACTGTATTCTTTTACATGGTGCACATCAGTTGTCCTGGGACATCCCCAGTAGCAGGTTCCTATTTTCTGGATCCCAAGCCTCTTTCTCATTTTTCTGCAACACATCCTCCAGAAGCTTCTTAAGGTAGGATGAGTAATAGATCGATCGTTTTGAGTCTGCACGTTTGAAAATGGTCTCTGTGCTCTCTTTTATGGACTGAATGTGTGTGTCCCCCCATCACATTCATATGTTGAAGCCCCACGTCTCAGTGTAGCTGTAGTTAGAGTGAGGAATAAATCAAGGTTAGTAAGGTCATAGAGCCCTGAGCCAGGAGGACTAAGGTCTTTCTAAGAAGAAACACCAGAGGACTCACTTGTCTCCCTTCCTCCTCATGCAGGAGAGATCATATGTGCCCACAGTGAGATAGTGGCAGTCTGCAACCCAAGGGAAGAGCTGTCAGCAGACACCAAGCCTGCTGGGCCTCAATCTTGGACTTTATATCTTCAGAGCTGTGAGACAATTCATTTCTGTTGTTTAAGCCACCCACTCTGTGGCATTCTGGTATGGCGCCCAACCAGACAAATACACTATCCTCTCTATTTGATTGACATTTTGGCAAACCCAGAATTCTAGTTTGAAAATCATTGTCCCTCAGAGTTAGAAGATGGTGTCATTTGATTCCCATGTCTTTGTATATGACTTGAATTTTTCTGTTTGGAAGCTTTTAGGGACATCCCCAGTGTCCTCACATTTTACAACAATGTGGCTTTGGCCCTTTTGCTTTTCATTCATTCATTGTGCTGAGTACTTGGTGCTTCCTTTTGATCTAGAGACTCTTGCCTTTACTGGAGATTTTTTCATTTATCATTTCTTTGATAATTTTGTTCTGTCCATTTTCTCTGTTCTCTGTTTTCAGGAACTTTATTAATCACAGAGAAAAGCTTAGAGATGAGATTCTGTAATTTTACTTTTAAAAATCATTCCTCTGCTCTCCTCCATATCTATATTTTTTATTCAAGTTTCTAGAAGTTAATTTTATAGAACAAACCTTCTACTAAAATTTAAAATTCCTGACCCCGTGTTTTAAATTTCCTAAAGGTCTTTCTTGTCCTCTATTTTTTTTCTCATACTGTCTTAGACCAATTTTATGAATGCATGATCTCCAGCAGAAGTTGGTTTCTTTCCTTTGCTTACGGTTCCTTCTGTTCCTCTGCTCCCTGTATTGTCTCTGCTTCTTCTCTCTATTTGCTTACTTTGGTCTCTATCCTGCACGCTGGAGAATTTTTTCAAGTGTCTGCTGATCTTCTATTTATATTAGAGACTGAGGCCCTGAACAACAGTTGGGAAAATCTGTTCGGGGGGATCACGCACCGGAGGCGCCAGCTTGCTGGACACTGGGAGTCACCCCAGGGCCGTGGAGTTTTAAGCCAGCCTTTCTATCTCAAGATTCCTAAATGTCAGACTCTGAGGGCTTTTCTCTGAGGCTACTCAGCTTTTTTAGGAGACGTCTCCTCCAGTCTCCTGCTTGAGAGTCTTGGCTGCTGGCCTTCGGGCATAGGACAAGCCTGGGGGCTGAGTTCCCTTCCTGGATCTTTACTTTGCCCTCTCTTTGAGCTCAGGCCTCACTCTGGTCTGTCCCTGATCCCAGGGGGTCTGATCTAACCCCTCTTTGATTTAGTTTCTTCCAGATGAACCTGGAAGCCCTCCAGTGGGTGGGGCTGGGGTGTGGGGGGCGGTCACCACCTCCAGATGACTGTCTGCGGCGCTCGCTCCCGCCTGATCACGTCCTCAAGTCTGCTCAGCAGGTCACCAGCTCTCCAACCCAGTTTTCATCTTCCAAAAACACTTGTTGAAATCTTTCTTCCACTTTTCTCTCTTCTTTTGTCCTCTCTGTCTTTATTTTCACTCCTTTATTGTCATTTGAAGGAAATTTGGAGAGTAAGAGGAGACAAATGAATGTTATAATTCTGCCATGTTTAATTTGAAGCCCCCCATTTTTTTTCCTGTTTTAAGATTTGCAACCTATACACCAATTATTAATTATCAGAATGGGATAAACGTCTCATTCATATAAATCACAGCACAAACGAAAGAGGAAATTTAGGATTTGTTCCCCCTCCCATTCTCCAATTATAGCACTGAAGAGATGTTCTATTAATCAGGCAAACACTGTTACCCCAGTATACATGTAACAAACTGTCAACAGGGAATAGATTCTAAGAGACAAACGCCTCTTTAAAAATGTCTTTAAATTCCTCAAAGGTGAGTTTGTGAGTTTATCTGAGACAAGTAAAGTCCTTTTGATCAATGTGATGGATCCTAATCCCATATATTTTCTCTGACTGATAGATGGCGGTGTGCTCTCCATCTAGTTAGGAAGTGGAGCAGGATTTTTTGCTGGCATCTGGAGCAAGGTGCTCACCTGGGGATGCCCGAAAGTGGAAAAGGAGCTGGGGTTGCAATGAAAAAGATCAAGGTTCCTATGGTGCAGTTCTGGATAAAAGCAAAAAAATTAGCTCTCACCCACGCCAAAGGAGCGGAGCAACTCAGAGTGAGCACGCCCACCGTTCTGATTGAAGTGGAAGAGGAGAAGGTGACAGAGCTTCTACTTGGTGCCTGAGTACCAGGGAAATAAGATAGAAAGGAAAAAGCTTTCAGCGCCTGAAGAGCAGTAAACAAACCCTGAAAGGGAAGGACAAGTGGGCAAAACTGCCTGAAAGTTTTATTGAGAGAAAAGAGCAAAAGAGCTTTATACACAAGGTGAAGAAAAGACACTCTGGGTTTTTAAAAAAGTTAATAATATGAGTTTTAGGTAAGAACTGATAAGAAAATAGTACTTACAATTCACAAATTTTTATAGAAAGCTACAGGTGGTATTCAGTACTTAGATGAAAAACTATGAATCTTAAAAAGAAGCGATAGCTTTAAAATATAGCCAAAATGGGAAAAAAATTCCACTATAACATTCATAAGAGAATATTCTGATCTTGAGGAGAAAAAGTAGATATATGTAGCGGTGACAAAGTGAATAAGCTAATACTATCTATGCTTGGTTTTCACATTTTTTAATGGTTGAAAAAAATCAGAGGAAGAAAATTTTGTGACACATGGAAATTGTAAGAGATTTGAATTTCAGTGCCTATTAGTGAATCTTTATTGAAACATAGCCATGCTTATTTGATTAGTTATTTTCTATGGGTACTTTGGCATTATGACAGCAGAGTTAAGCAGGTGTGACAGAGACTGTATGTCCTGCAAAACCTAAGGTATTTAATACTTGTCCCTTTATAGAAAACGTTTTCTGACCCCTGGTTGTGAGCATAAAATCTACATTACCATGTTGTAAGGGATGGCAGAATACAAGCTTGTCTGGCCTCATCATGGATTTTGTTAGATGTAGCTTTAACTTGATGTCTTTTTTTTCTTCACTATATTTCACACACTTTTGGAGTATTCATAGGACCATTTCACCAAACAATCCCTTCTGAGTGTCCGCCCCCAATCATGACCTGTCCCTTGAGTTTCTCCTTGCCCACCCGGCTGCCTGCTCATCATATTTCAACTGGAACTAGTTACCTTCCTCTGAAAACTTGTTTGACTGTATTATTCCATGATGTGATATAATAAAAAAATGTATTTGGTCTTTGCCCCAGTTCCTTACACAGAGCTTCAAAACTCTTGAAATTTCCTGCATTGGAAGCATCTTTTGTTATGCATAACCAGCCACTTTCAACCACTCATTGAGTTCATGCTAACAAGGTGAGCCATGGAAGACCCCTGGGTAGTTTCAAGAGTTGGGCTGGAGTACCAGGGAGACCACACAAGTGATTAGAGCACCTGGAACTTTCAGAACCACCCCCTGCATCTTAAGGGAGGCTGGAGGTTGAGCGGCCAACCATTTAAACCACTCATCCTTATATAAGGAATCCCCAGAAACTCGGGAAACCCTGACGTGAGGGGGCTGGGGAGAGCTTCTTGTTTGATGAACATCTTGATTTTCCAGGAGGTGCTGTGCCCCAACTCCATGGGGCCTCTGGCTCCTGTATGCAGACCCTGCAGGTGTCTGGGCCCCTCTTCATGTGGCTGTTCATTTGTCCCTTATAACAAAATGGTCATTATTAAGTATCATGCTTTCAGTGAGTTCTGTGAGTCATTTTAGCAAATTACCGAACAGGAAGGGGAGTTTTTGAACCCCTGGGTTTGTAGTTAAATCCACCAGAAGCGTCAGTCACCTGGAGACACCACTTGTGCCTGGTGTCTGAATGAGGCAGTCTTATGAGACCGAGACTTTCACCAGTGGAGTCTGCTCTAACTCTGGGTAGTTAGTGTCAGAACTGAATTGTGCAAGAACACTCAGTTGGTGTCAGAGAATTGGGGTTAGGGTGTATTTATTTCAAACCTTCACCATTCAATCTGACACCCAAGATAGAAATCGGAATTATTTTAGACTCATTTTTTTAGTCCACCCTCTACATTCAGTCACTAAGTAAGGCTGATTTTGCCTGTTAAATATATATTGACTCAGCCTTTCCACCCCTGAGCCCAATCTCCGTTTCGAACTTCCACTGCCCTAGTTTAGACACTCATCAACATTCATGTGGACCATTATAATGGCACCCCAAATTCCTCTTCAACACTAGGATTGCCCCACCTCAAATTGATCCCATATGTTTTAACTAGTGATCTATTGAATAAATGCAGATCTGGGCAGCTCATAAAATCACTGAAAGACTGCTCCCTACCTACAACAATGCTTCTCAAGTCTGATGTAAAATACAGTTGCCTGTGAAATATTTGACGAAACTGCAGCTGTCCGGGCTGCATCCCTATTGGTTCTGAGATCTAACTAGGACCTACATGAAGGACAACAGGATAGATTTTTCCTGCAGCTTTTGGGTCCGACACTTTTGAGTATTTGTTTTCAACACTTTGGAATTCATGCTGATAAAAATTAGATCATGGAATGGTTTATTTATTTCTGACAAGAAAAAGAGTAAAATCTTTCATTCCACCACTTAAATAACACTTTATGGAATTTCGCCATTCAGAAATGTTCAAAGTACAGGTATTTTGCAAATACTCTACATCCAGTTTTGTTTTGTTTGTTTTGTCTTGTTTTTTAAAATTCAGGCTGCAGTTTGATGAGTGATCATAACTTCCAAAGCTTGAGTTCATGTTTCCAAATCTCACTGCATCTTACTTGGGGTAAACCCTAATACAAGGTGAATTCTTTAAGCTGCCAGAATAGTGTGTTTTAAGGAATGGGAGGGGCAGCTTTCAACCAAAGAGGGAACTCATGCAGGGACTGTATCCCCAGGGGTGTCTGTTACAATACTGCCCATGTGGCAAGATTCCATGCCATTCTTTACCAGGGATGTGTCTCTACAAGATGGGGATAATTCTATAATATCTCACCCACGTGGATATCTATTCCTATAACATCCTAGGTAATTTAAGCACTACTTCTATTTTAAAAGAAATCATTCATTTTTATCAGCAATACACAGGTGATCTGACCTTAAACTTAGGTAATTATAATAATTAAAGAGCTAATACCACATTCACAAGCATGTGCAGACCCTCTGTCGTTGCCTATTGTCTAGAAACCATTATGCTGCATGTAGCTCTCTTTCTGTTCCCTGTTTCTTTGGAGCGCTTCCAAGATTCAGTCTGTTATTATTTAAACTCTCTCTCTGAATGTTGGTATTTTTGTGCTCTGCTTTGTATGACTTACAGATATATTTTTTTTCCTTCTTGGTGAGATTTTTTCCATACCCATTCACAACCCTTATTCATCCCACATGCTCCAAATATAATGCCCACCTAATCAATCACCGCTTGCATTTGAAAATAAAACCAACCTTTCTTTATTATATTGGGCAAATTAGTCAAATGAGTGTTTTCTAAAACTTGCTGCCTTTTTAGGGCCCTTGGCTCTCAGCCTGCCTTTCTCTACTGCTGCCTCCTCCTCCCCTCCTCCTCCTGTTTGCAAACAGTATCCATCTCCTTCCCTGGCATTCAGGGTGGGTTCTCATCCTCCCAACTTGCTTGTCTGCTTCGATGATCATGCGCCTTTTCCAGGGAGGCCAGGTGGGGGGCACAGAGGCCTTCCTCCCCCTCTCCCCTGGAGTTGAGCCATGCAGCCCCTTGGAATTAAGCAAGGGAAACTGTTCTCTGGCAGGTTTCATGTTCAGAAAGTGCAGCAACTGTACAATCCATATTCATCACTTTTGAAAATGACAAAATGCCGTTGTTGATGGTTTGCTTGGGACAAGGTAGCAAGAAAGAAAAAAAAAGTAAGGGGAAGTTTATACTTAATTTTTCCCTTACCAGTTCCCCCCACCGCTATCCCCATTTCCCGTAATTTCTCTACATTAGTTTAATTTTATGAAGGTTTCCTTTGTTTTAAGAAACCAGGGTCCTTTGGGCCAATTCCAGCATTTTTGTGAATCATTCCTCTTTAAGAGAGAGGGAGCCTTGTAAGGGATCTGCTGCCACAGGAAGTCTTGCGGCCAAAGCCTGTTACAGGGAACTCTGCTAACTGTTGTCCCAGTGAAGCAAATGGCTCTGAGAATCATGATTCTTTTTAATGTATGTGTTTATAAGCAATTAAACTCCAGTTTTAGGGAAGACTCACTAACAGCATACATTATTTTAATAGACATACTGTACTACTTGAAACCATCTTCGCCATCTGCTCATCATGATTATAAATGCAAAAAGAACATATTTTACATTAGCATCAGAAACTAGTGCGATAGTAAGGACTGAAATGCCCATATATGCTCTTTGTACAGTTCCGAATGCATCTGTGCCGTTTTCATTTTCTTTCCGTGATGCAAATCAGAGGAAGACCATACTGGCTCCTTGTGGCCTCTTTTTGATGTGGAAGAGAATTTTCAGGACAGAAATTCATTAGGAGGGGATTTTGACTCACTATTCAGCCAAATATGCTTTTAAAACTATATGAGCTGATGTGTCCGGCTCTTGTAGGCCTTATTTGGTTATCTGAGCACCTGGCCGATGAGGAAGAAAACACCGGTACACCCAGGGCAGTGAATCTGTAATCTTCTTTAATGTCCATCACAGAAACAGTGCATAATGTAAAATGGTGTGTATTTTTTCTCTATAAATAAAATTTAAAAGAAGCCTAGGATGCACGTGTATTGGTGGAACACTCGATATAAAGTTGAACACACATCTGGGTAGGCATACATTCTGTTTTCACCCACATCTTTATAGTTGGATGGTCTTTTTAGATGGAGAGTAACACCATTATAATGTTGGAGGAAGTAGGGATGAAACCCTCAGTTCTGTTCTCTCAGCTGGGCTAGTCCATGCTGCTATGTAAGCATGTTCAACTCCTAAGAAATGGTGGAGATGACTGACTGTATTAGACTCTCTGCTACATAGGATTTTTAGCCAAAGTCTAGAAAAGTAGGCCAAAGGAAAGGATACTCAAGGTGAGTTAAAAGAACTTCGACAGTAGAGTCTACTTGAAAGAATTTCTCCTCCCTCAGCAGTAAACTTGATTTATCATTTACTTGAAAAACTCAGTTCACACTCTATTCAGTAAAACAAATTTAAGAACAAAGGGCAATAGCCATTTCCCCTAGGCTTATCGACTGTATTTCTGGGGTTTGGTTTGGTTTGGTTTTGCATCCTGGCCATATTGGACAGTACGAATGACCCAAGTGAGCATTTTAGGATGTTACACATAAATGAAGACGAAGACGTATGTGCTTATTGGTAACGAGTGACTGCGGGCTCTGAACAACTCCGGGGAAGCAGGTACACATCACCAAAGTGACCGCCCCATTTAAACAGGACAGAGACCTGCAGTGGTCGTGGAACAGAGCTGCCAGAAGCAGAATGCCATTGCTGGTCTCTTTCCTCAGTTCTAGGTAAAAAAGAAAAGAAAAAAACACTTAAAATACAGTACCCTCTAAGAAAATTTCTGATTTCCCTTGGAGTAGCCCATGCATGTCATTCTGTTACAGATTGCTTTCTGGCTGTGGTTGCTGTCATTCTGTGTAAGGGCTGAGCTTTCGAGTCCCCAGCTTCAAAGTATGTACAATGAGCCAACCCAGCTACAAGACCAATGTCCCTGAATACCATTCTCACCATACTACTCCTTGCTCAGGAACGTTCAGTGGCATCCAGCGATGTTTGAGGTCACAACTGAATCCTCTCTTGACAAGATCTACCAGCTTTTCGTTCTAACTTCTCTGGTTCTTACAGTTTCTCAGGCCTCCCACATTCGCCACGGGACCACAAAGCATCTTCTGGATCTCCGCATGCAGCCTGTGAGGATCACTGAAGGATTCCATCTAACACCTTCTCTGGTTACGCCCATCAACCGCCATGTTCTCCTGCAGCAATGTTTGTTGAGATAGGGACCCACAAGGTGCTCTCTCCCTGAATTTTCACAGAAGGCAAACCCCATGCCCCCTTTAGTCCATCTTCAGTTTCTATCATGTTATACTTTCTCAAGCCGAGACCTGAGACTATAGACATGGGGTTTTTTTCTCATGGGCCTAATTAGTACTTTAACTTCAGGTCTGTCTCCTCCAAATGTCCTTTTCCTCTCACACCCATCCTTCCCCTGTTCTTGGAAGGGCTTTTCTCCTTCCAGGGTTTTACGAAAGAACTCCTCTCCCCCTGTGGCTAATTACAAAATCTCTGCTCCTCTAATTTCAGGTCTTCGAAATTGACCAATCCTTTCTTCTGTCATTAAAAGCTGGTTCTCACAAACGAAAGCCTGGGCTTTCATAACTTTGGTACCCAAAACAGGAAGGAACATTGTCCTTCCTTCAGGGCTTGGTCCTGCCCTTCCCCAAAAGAAGGTTGACATCAGCTCCGAGGGGTGGAAGACTGCAAAGCAGCAGGAGTTTGGGGGAGTGAAAATGACCCAGAGCAACACTTTAAAATGATGTTCTACTTCATGTGCATTAAGACCCAGTTCAAATTCTGCCTTTGCTAATCACACAGACTAGAAATGATTTCTAGTATCCCCAAACTCCTAGCACGTGCAGCCCTCATCCAGGGCTAAGAGTCTTGCCTGAAGCAGTGTCTCTCTGAAGTGGACTGTAATCCTATTATGTTTCATCCTGCCTGATGCAACGCCTCTTCGCATCTGTGTGATTAGGAGTCACAGAGCAGCAAGCAGTGTCCCCTTCCTGATAGACGGCCTCTTGGCATCAACCTGGGCTAACCCTGAGTGTCTCCTAGTGGTGGGTGTGGAATGCTGAGAAAAACTCCTGGAAACTTGAGGGGACTCTGGCTGGTCAAGTCTCGCCTTTCACACCTGCCCTGCTTTTGGACTCTCAAATTCCCTGAAGTTCAGGATCACAGCAATGCCTCATTGTCGGTTGGCCTGTGAACTTGATTTCTGGACACTGAGTA
This sequence comes from Smutsia gigantea, assembly GCA_032199065.1. Lineage (NCBI taxonomy): Eukaryota > Metazoa > Chordata > Mammalia > Pholidota > Manidae > Smutsia > Smutsia gigantea. The sequence goes on along the minus strand of JAVSCE010005454.1, from coordinate 149,972 downwards.
GAATTTCTAAAATAAAAGATTTAATATTGAGAAAAATTTACCCCTGATCAATTTATCTTCCAAGGCCCCAGATTTGATTTGGAAGAGTGATTGAATGCATACGGTCACAGAGGTATGGAGTCCTTTCTCCGAGAGATTTTATAGTGTTTAATATACACAGTATAAGTAAAATATTGCTTAAAGCAACTCAAACTGTTATTTTAATTAAAAGATAATAATCCCTGCACCTGGGCAAAAGAAATTGAGCAATACTAAAGGTTATATGCAAAAGGTGAATGGCCCTTTAATTCTAAATTCCTTTCTAGTTCCTCCTCCAGAGTTACTGTTAATTGCTTCTTTTTTATACTTCCAGAAAATTCCTGTGCATGTACAAGGTGCATTTATGCAGGTGCATAATATGTATATGTATATAATCCCCCTCTTTTGCCCCACAAAAGTGAGCATACTTTATACATTTTTATGAATCTTGCTTTATTCACTTAAAAATGAATTTTGCATATGTTTATACATCAATATGGACAGGTCTCATTCCTTTTAATGGTTGCTTACTATCGCATTATTTGAATGTCTCAGAATTTATTTGGCCAGTTCTCTATTGCAGAATATTTAGGTCAATTATATTAGCAAGAACTTCTATAAATAAAATTTCCTAAGCAAGACGGATGCTGCATAATCAAGGCCTCAGGTTACGTTACTTTTCTGCTGGTTTAACCACTGCACGGTGCACCAATACAGGACCCTTTGGAGCGGGGCATGTCACTAAGCCTTCTCTGTGAGAGCAGGGGCAGCCTTCCCCATGCTGAGGAGGGACACAGAGGCACTCAAGGCTTATATGTGGCCTTGGGTTTCCTATGCTCGGGCGCTGTCTTACTGGAGTTTTAATGCCAATTCCCCTCTGACATAGCCCTTGTACTTGTCCAGACCTATTGGGTCAGTGTGACCTGCCACCCTGCCCTCAGACTGTGCTGATTCTGCTCTGCTCACCGCCCAAGACTCTTCCTAATCTATGTGTTCCATATTTTTGCATCCATGAGGCTTGCCTGACCTTTAGTTGCTGTCCACTCCTGTCTTTTGGAGACAGTTTATTTTCTGGGCTTCTGGGTACACCGCTTCCGCCCCGGGTGGTCTCTGATTCTCAGGCAGCGCCTCCCCTCGGCCTCCCTAGTTGGACCCTCTACTCTTCCCAGCCTGTAGTGCTGGGAGGCCCCAAGGCTCTTTAGCTAGCGAAACCTGCCTCTTTATCTTCACAGTTCTAGGGACTGTGCCAATCCTGCAGTCTGATGAGGCTGAGCAAGGCATACACCCAGGAATCATCCCTGACTCCTCCCTTTTTCTCGTATCTGGAGTCTTTAAGTCCCACTAACTCCATTGCTGCTACTTTGCTTGAAACCGCATTTGTCCTCAGAGCTGGAATGGGGCTGAAAATAAGGAAAAGAGGGAAGGGAACAACTAGCCTGAGGAGCTGTGATGAGCGTGGAGAGCACGGAAGCCGGTGTGTTTCATGAGCTTCTGAAGTTCTAATGTGAACAAAACCCCATCGCTGGCCTTTGCTTCAACTGGGAGGCAGGGGGAGTAAGTATTCCAAGTGACCACACAGGGCATGTCCAGGTCCTGCTTGCTGCTGCCCCCTGCAGTCCACCTTGAAGAGGTTTCAGTTCCAAGAAGGCACAGGTCGAAAGGACTCTTGAGGCAGGTCCTCAGCCACCTGCCGATGTGGCAGCTACCGCCCGGTGGTGCTTCTGAGCTCTTGCAGTGTGGCTTGTGTAAATGGATTGGCTGTAAGTGTCTAACACACACCAAATTGTAAAGACTCAGGACAACAAGAAAAAAAGAACATGAGATATTTCACTAATGATGTTTAAGTTTATATGTTGAAATAAAAAAATTTCAGATATACTGGGTTAAATAAAATATACTGTTAATATTCAACCAGAATTAATATCACCTGTTTCATCTTTTTACTGCTGCTACTAAAAAATTTAAATTATATAAGTGGCTTGCATTATATTTCTATTGTACAGCACTGGTCTAAAAAGTCTAATGAACTGGATTTCAAGTCTTGATAGAGTTTTTACATTTAATGACAAACTGCCCCCATGAACACTGATTCCTGAGAAGTTTCCGTTGTTCAAGAAATGTTCAAGGAATGAGAATTCCTGTACTGGAAGAGTCTTCAGAGTCCACAGCCCTCATAGAGGCACATCTTTGTCCTCTAAGAATGAGTTTAATTTGCAGAACCCATTCACTTGCTTATTCGGCAAACGTCTACTGCACACTTGCCAGTGCCCTACACAGCTAAACAGCGATGCATGCACAGGTGAAAATGAAAATTTTCTGACTTCAAGGAGTTTATTATACTGCAGAAACAGATCCATAAACATCCAAGGGAATTACTTTAATTAAAAGGTGTACAAAGTATGCAAAGCCCCCTTTCAGTCCAGAATGCCCATGAACAGCGAGGTCACTTCCAGGTGGGTAAGAGGCATGGAGCCTTTTGTACACAGAGCTTCCAGGGATTGAGGGCATCTTGAATGACATAGTAGGCTGGTATGGGACCCCGAAATGACTGTCTATGGACTTCCTCATTCTCTTTAGAGAAGTTTGGGTATAATTTCCAAGCATCCTTTAATCATGGTCACTGTAATCTGTCCCCAGTTAGGACATTTCTGTTATCCCAATATCCAGTGTGTAAAATTCAAGAGACTTCTACATGGACTCCTACTGCATACCTCTTAGTTCTATTTAAATTAAAATGTTTTGAAAAAAGAATTCCTTTGGTGATTAAGACAGACTAAGAAATACGTATGAGACACACCTGTAACAGAGAGTTCTGACCAAAGAGGAGTGAGCAGAACCAAGCTTCAGGGCCCTGAATTACAGACTTGCCTGGTTGACGTACGGTCACACAAACATTTTCTCAGGCTGGTAAATGGTGACAGCATTGTACAGAGAGTGACTGGTCAACTCCAGTGCAAACCATTAACCACATTAGAGAAAATAGCTCTGGAGAGGTATCGCTCAATGGTTTTTAACTTCAAAAGACGTCACGAGAAGAGCCACAAATTATTATTGCTGACAATTTACACAATTTGTCCCTGGTGAAATGTGTGTGTCCCTACACTGCACCATTTTACATAACAATATGAAATATTAAACGGGAAAAACGTTTTGTAATAAACAGCAGTTTCGCTGATTGCGGCTGATTATGTTAAGCAGCTTGTACTGAGGGTGTCAGAGGAGACTTAATAGCTCCTATAACTAATCTCCATGGCTGACCTCTTCCCCTCCGCTGATGAAGCTTATTCAAAAACCTGCTGCCCTTTCTCATTTTCAGATCTTATATTTCTGAACTGTTTTGATCATGCATATATTTGCCAAAGTTGTTGTGTACAGGATTTGTGTGTGTGTGTGTGTGTGTGTGTGTGTGTGTGTTTTAAAAAATATATAAATCATGAAGAAAGATTCCTGCCAGGGCTGTCTTATGCATTATTAAAAATGAAACTAAACAAAACTACACAAACACTAAAAACATACGTACTTACAACATTCTTATCAGGTACCAAAATGTCATTAGTTATAGCTAAAGACTGTTCCTCCGTATGAGGGAAACTCTGTGAAGGAATATGGTGCCGAAATTTCGTGCTCCAACTTTAAGATGAAGGGCAAGGATGTCTTTCTGGGGAAGAACGTCAGCTTGGTCATTTCATCAGCCTCGATGAAGCAAAGAAGCACTTAGAAGCAAAGTGCTATTCAATCATGAAGCAATTTCATTTTTCTGATAAAATTTTTTGATTTAAATGGGATTTCATAGAGAACATTTCAGAAGGCAGAGAACTCCTCCATCAGGAAGTACCGATAAATATGTAAGGGGGTATGTGTAAGTCTCTAATTCACAGTTCGCTCTTCCTCTTTTCCCCCAAATCAGAGATGTTTACCAAACCGCAGGGGCAGTGTGGTGGTGGAAAGCAGAGCCTTGAAAGAGCAGAGGCGATTGGTCTGTCCCAGATTATGCAAATATAGCTATTCTGGGGAAATAAATAAGAAAAAAAGACAAAAGGGTGGGGAATCAGCAATCCAAAAAGTCAAGTATATGAATGCGACTTGCTGGGAAAGGGTGGGCTTAGTACAACAAGGTCACAGAAAGGCGCAGCTTTCTATGAGCCAAATACTGGCTGAAGCCAGCTGATAAATATTTCTGCTGGATTTGAAGCAGGTTGCCACCAGCAAAATAAAAATCCCTAGGGGGCAGTGCATAATTAACAATTCGAAGATGTGGCCGCGTCATTGTCTCAGAGGGAGCCAGGGAAACCTCCCCTCAAAGCACAAAACCCGAGTTCCCATATTAATCTTACAATTCCCACACAGACAAACGTCAGTGTCTCCCCAGAGGCCGGAAAGCCTCCTTCATTCTTGGCTGGCAAATGTTTCCTGGCTAATGGTGGCGTTTTCTTGTGATTTTCTATCAGCACCACCAAACCTGTCTCTCTGGTCTGAGGGACAGCCCTCAGCACGTTTAGGAAAGCAAATGAATCTTTTTTCAGTAACAAAGAAACAAATAAAATCGGGACTGAGAGGAGAAAGCACTTTAGACCAGGTTCCTGAGTGCTCAAAGACTTTTAGAACAGTGACTTTTTCTTAAAACAACTGACCATCGATTAAGTTGGACTAAAAAAAATGAACACAAAAGCTCAGGAGACATTAACAGCACCAGGAAAGAAGTCATAAAGAGGTTTTGGTATTGTTTTAAATTTTCTTTGGTTTGCTTCAAGACAGATTGGATTTTAGACGGAGGAAGAGGCTAAGTTCCAGAGAAAAAGGATACACAAAGTAAGGCTAAACTTCATTTCTTGGGTGGCACTGGCATTCATTCAAGAGAAGTCAGTAATGTTTTCCAAGAGCGAGCGTACAGGCCAGAGCAATCTTGTTTGTTCTGTTGCTGAACCTGAGAAGCAGTGTTGGACCACTGCTCAGAGCCCCAGATTTAAGGAAAGGAGACTTGGGCAACAGTTCCCCAACTCTGACCCAGAAACCTTGTGCTCCCTGGGAAGTTTCTGAGCTTCACTGTGTCTTGGTTCCTTCAACTGCAAACTGAGTTCAGATCACTTGCCACCTGCCTACCTAATCAGAATATTGTGAGGGTTAATGAGATTGCACTTGCAAAGTGATTGCCTCATCATATAACTCCGAAGTATTATTATTCATCATAAAGACACAGCTGCAATATTGTATATTGTTACATACCAGACGCCATGCTTCTATATTTAGCAACTTTGAAATGAAGGCGTCTTAGAATTATACAGTGGAAGGGACCTTGCCGTATTTGCCTGCCCCAGGCTCTATTCTGGGGCAGGCAAGTGTCTAAGCACCCAAGACAGCTTGCTGTTTAGTCTCATCTTTACATCTAAGGTGGGAACTCTTTTGAGTTGCACTCCAGAGGAAATTTCAATGTTATCATCCTGATGGCTAAGAGTTATTGCTTAAATCTGAATGCCCCACTCTGTTTTAACTATCATCAACTTTTTCTTTTATGAATATGTACATTGGTCTCCCCCACTTATCCATGTTGGTGGGCAGAAACCATATCCTGTGCATTCTTGTATCCTTTAAATCACCTCCTGGTAAGGCAGCACACAGCAGACACTCAAGAAATGCACGCTGGATTCAACTCAATTGTTTGTATTTATGTGGGTAGAAAGAACACCGCTCACAGCATATTTTAACCAAGAGTGTTGGGCCTACAGTCCCAGAGCCCTGGAGGCTCAGGCTGGAGGGGTCACAAATCCAGGAGTTCAGGGGTAAGAGGTAGTGTGACCATGGTGTGTGTGCCCAGATTTGGAAAGAAAGTTGTACTTGGACCTTTTTTTTTTTCCCTGTGCTTTTCAAAAGCCCTATTTATTGCTTCCTGGTTGTGGGTAAAATTGCAATATTTCCAGAATCTCTCACCTGGCCTTAGCGCATCTCCATATCAATAGGTGTTTCCAAGGGGTGGAGAGAAGTAGTCCATCTCCATATCAGTAGGTAATTACAAGGGGGAGCAAGAGCATGTCTGGACCACAGAGGTTGGGTGGGGTCCCCTTTTCTGCAGCCAGGTGGTGAGAGACCCAGGCGAGCAGAAGTGGACAACCTGCTTGTATCAATTAATGGATTCCTCCCACTTTATTTCTCCCTTTGACTGATTTCTGTTTCAAAGGTATTTTGCCCTGGGATTTCCCCCCCAGAGTTACACTGGTGTTTTAGGCCCTTTTATGCAGAGATTAATGAAAGATTCAATAAAATTTTCCTAGTTATCAGAGCTATCCGGTCTATGATTACTATATTAATTTATCTCCACCTCCTGGTCTCATCTTTTTAAAGATGAGTACACCAGTTACCCACATTTCTGCTTAAAAGGAACTTCTGTCCTCTCTAGTCTAAAAAATAAAATAAAATCTAGGCACTGGGAGGCTCTGCCTGCATGTCAGCAGAACTAGCTCACCGGCTGATGCATTCAGTTTTCATAGATTCTCGGTAAACCATTTTGGTCCCTAGTCTCATGCGGTTTCAATTTTTCCAATATATCTGAGACTCCGGTGGTTCACAATTCACATCTGATATTTTAAAAAAGAAAACCATGAGACCTATACCCATCCCTGCCTCTTCTTGTCCTCTCGAATGCTCTGTTGCATAGTGGAGGTCAGCCTGGCCTCCCCCCCCGCTTGGTCCTGGTCTGGCTCTGCGGCTGTCAAAGCAGCTTCTGTAACACATGGATTCCAAAAAGCAAGAGGCCCAGGGAGCTGGGCAAAGGCATTTGGGCTCAAAATATTATGGCCTGGGCTGAAGGGCATTTTGTTTTGGTGCCTTCTGCATTCCTGGCTGGTTTCGTCCTTCCGGCTGTGGTTCTCCTCATTGCCTTTTTACACACTTGGGTTATTTCTTTACAAACTTCTTAAGGACTCTGGACTAATTTTTTCTATTTTTTCGTGCTTTTCATTTGCCCTTCAGCTCTCAGTGAAGTCCTGGGATTACTCAGTTTTTTTTTTTTTTTTTACAAATTATTTATCTGGTCTCCACACTGCTATAGCATTTTACAACCTGCAACACTACCTTTTGAACAACAGTGCTGTATTATTTGGTGTGATGGTTAGTTTTCCGTCAAGTTGGCTAGGCCATGGTATCCAGATATTTGGTTAAATGCCAGTTTAGATGTTGCTGTGAAGGTATTTTTTAGACATGATTAACATTTAAATCCGTAGACTTTGAGTAAAGCAGATTATCCTCCGTATGTGGATGGGCCCCATCCTAACCGTTGAAGGCCTTAAGAAAAGACTGAGGTCCTTTGAAGAGAAGGAAATGGTTTCCAAATACTTTCAAATTTGAATTGCAACATCAGTTCTCTGGGTCTCCAGACTGCTGGCCTGCTCTGCAGATTTCAGACTTACCAGCCCCCATAATCGCATGAGCCAATCAATGCCTTAAAATAAATTCTCTCTGTTTCTATCTCTATCATCTCCTTCTCTATCTCCTCTAACCTCTCTAAGGCTAGAATATAGATACATTTATATCCTTTTGGTTCTGCCTCTCTGGAGAACCCAGATTAATATACTTTGTTTCTTAAACTCCCTCTCCAATGAACTCTTCCTGGCTTGGGTCTGCTAATTGCCTTTGTATGTGTTAGCAAAGTTCACATATACCTTTTAACACTATTTTTGTTTTTTCTTTTTTCCTAAGGACCTTGAAAATAATCAATCATCTTGTCTTTGTTTTCTTCCACAGCCCCAGAATGATGGTGGAAGCAATAACAATCCCTCTTATTTGTGTAATGCTAAGGTTGGTATTATTACAAATGAAATAAAAAGGGTTTGGGCATCCTAAGAAATTCAGCCAGTTAACACAGGTAAGAGGTAGACTTAAAATGGAAACTTCAGGATCTGGCTCTCTTTCAATAGATTTAAACTTTTAACTAATAATTCCCAAACCCTAAGACTCTAGCTTTTCCATGGGCCTGATCACGGGCCAGCCTGCAATGCTACAAGCTGAGCCACAGGACAGTGGTCAGCCTCAGCCGGCACTCACCGCCCTCCTTGGGCTAAGGCCTCTCTGCTCTTGAGTTCTGCTTGAAAACTTTGAGTCTGATGAATAAATACTGTGAGGTCTCACATCCCTGACATCCTTCGTCACTATCCATCTTCTCTCCACAGCTGGAGGGGAGGGAGGGGGCGCTTGACAGAGCACCCTGCGTGTGAGGCTAAGGAGCTGTGCTCTGTCTTAGCGGGTGTCTGGGTATTACTGAGGGTTTGCATTGGTCTCATCATCGCCCGGTTTTTAACTACTGTGATCCCAACTGAGGGTCTACAAAACCTGTCTTTGTTTGTACATTCCTCACATTTTCATTCCAATATTTCAGGGAGGAATAGGTTTTTAGCTGTTTTCCTTCTTGACAATATTTATAAATGTTAAAAAATTTTAACTTGGAATGACCAAATCTGGGTCAGAGACTGGTTTGAGGTACTTCCTGATTTCTTGACTCTGAGTGCTGTGAATGTGTCCTCAGCCTGCCAGCAGGGGTAGAGCAAAAGTGGTGGAGCGTGTGGAGTGAGACATGCGTCCTTGGTGCTGGTGTCTGGAAGCAGAGAAAAGCATCCCTGGTTCTGGTGTACGGGAGCAGAGAAATGCTTGTCTGCAAATGCGAGGGCTGTGTGTGGGAAGGAAGTGCTCTTTAATTCACAGCCCTCCAGTCTTGGAAAACTCACCAGAGTCCTGAAAACAGCCTCATCTTGGCTCAATAAACCCCTTTTCCCTACAGCATGAAAAAGTAAACAAATTTTGTTCCTTACCTCTCCCTTCTTTTCCATTCAAAGTTAGCCTGGAGGAAAAACCTTTTCTTCTGTGGCTGGAAGTTTCTGACATCCCACCACTAGAGGGGCCACACGTTCCCAAGTTTCAGGCTCTCTTGCCAGAACTCCTACATCTGTCCCTGGGGTTGGTGCCAAGAGGGCCTGGGATAAGTGGGGATGAGTCTAAAATTACTGTCAGACTGTTTTAATAATATTAATATTGTGAAATATGGACAACAAGAATAGTAACCAGTAATTGAGTGCTTACGCAGAAATGGATGCAGTACTAAACTTTGACACGCAGTATTTCATCAGAGAGATCTGATTCCTCTTTTCCAGATGAAGGCCAGAAAGGTTAATTAGCTGCCAAGGACCCAGAACTCGAATGTGGTTGGAGAGATGGTTCTCACCCATGTAAAGGCTGCTGGCCTCCAGCAGGAGCTGCAGCTGTCAAAGGATGGAGGCCACTGGGAGAACCCAGAGAATGAAGCCATCGTGTGTCTGTGGGTTGGGTCTAGTTAGGTCTCTTCTAGAACAGCAGTGCTCTGGGTCAGCGGTTCTAGACACTCAAGGTCGTATCAGACTGGGCCAAAACCTCTGGAATCTTGTAACATCCTTGTCATGGACCTGGGGCTTCCTAGGCCGGAGAATATCTATGAAACTGTGACTACAACTTTCCTCCCACATTCACCTCAGCAATGCTCCTCAGACACGGCACTCCCTGCCCCCCTTCACTCTGGCAACCAAAATCTAGGAATGATTAGGGGTGAGAGTGTCAGGGAGGGGGCAGAAACAGGACAAGTAAGGAATCACCTTTCCCTTCATTTCTGTTCACCTCTCTCATTGTCCTTAATTCTGATCCAACAAGGTGTCTGGGGATCCACCACCCTAGACCTCTTGGAGAGATTGGCCTGCTCCAGTTTGGTAGAACAGAAGCCATCTAAGATTGCAGGCCAGAGGAACACTGCCCACGTGTGGGTGCATTGCCAGTTGAGCGCATGCTCCTTGGGCACATTCACCTGCACTCTGTGTGTAACAAGAGGTGGGAAGATGCACAATTAGGTGAGGTCTGCTCCCACGCCCTGAGGGTCACTGTTTCAGTGACATCTGGGGAAAAATGCAAGTCTAATTAATCTCAGAACAAATGCAGACAGTGCCGGCTCCTTAATCCAGCTTACTTGCCACCAAGCACTCCATTCAAAGTGCTCTCTTGCTGGGGCTTTCCACATGAATCCCTGGCAGCAGGTACATGAGGCTCTAGGACCTACAGCTGTGGAGACCCAAGGACACCAGAGGCTTGCTCAGGAACTAGGTGATTCCCTGCTGGGACATGGCGCTTTGGCTCAGCTCCTAGAAGTCCTCTGGGTGCTAATGGAGATCTTGGTGTGTATATCAAATGGGGAACACAGTGAAAAAGAAATGCGCACAGGACAGAGCGTGGCTCTCTGCTCGTTCAGCTCTCTTTGTACTTCAGATCAAGTGTCTCTTCATCCTCTCAGAGCTCTATACTCTGGCAGGAGGTGCGGACGGCCTCCCATCTAGGTCAAGGGGTCGTTGGCTGCACACTTCGTCTCCTCTTGCAGACAGGATGACTGTGAGAGGGGAGCCTTTTGTCTGTGGTCGTTAGGTTTAAAATCCAAGAGAACTATAATATTTATTTGATCTTTAGATTATGTTGGCTTTGAGGAAGGCCCATTTTTATTTCAAGATATGTATTTCAGTGGTTTCTGATGGAATTATCCTTTTTGCCTAGGTACTACGAAAATGTTCTACTTTCAGAACTTAGTTCAGAACTCAGTATGAAAAACCAGCCAACACACACACCCCTCAGTGAGGTTTCCTATGGAATAATGAAGTGCCCAAAGCCTGGAAATCAGAAATCACCGGTTGACCCAAAGTTTGAAATGCCAGTGTGATTCAGCTATAGGTGGAATCAGCAATTGTGATGTCACCATAGCATTCTTACCCACAAGTCATGCATGACACAACCTCGTTCAGGGGTTATCTGGAAGACTTCCAACAAAAAATAGCCCCCTTCAATTCCCAGGAGAACATTCCCATAGGAAGCTTAGGAATTTAGCCAACAAAACAGCTAGAAATAATCAATTCAGTAAAATCATTCTTTTTATTCATTTGCAAATGTTCAATTCAAAGTCAGTGTTTCTCAAAATGTGGTCTGTGTGCCACGTGCATCAGAATCACCCGGGATTCTTCAGGGCCTCAACTTCAGTTGGGAATCAGAAAATACGGGGTGAATCTACAGAATGCAGGTAATGTCTCCCGTGGCTGATCCTGGGACATCTGAAAATCTGAGAAGCCCCTGGAGAAGGTAATCCTCTCACAGCCTAAACATTTACGTTTCACAAAATCTGCCATTGGGTTGATGTTATTTTCTTCCTGGATTGAAATTTATGAAGTTAAAGTCAGTCGTGTTGGTTAATTTAATTCACCAAGCTTTTTGTTGGGCAGCATCAATGTGCTGTCAGGGATGCAGGGATGAGCAGGGGCCGGGTCCTGTCCTCACTGATCCTCTGAGTATGAAGGATCGGACAAAGGCACAAATACATATATGGCAAGGCAGGAAATGATGAGATCTTTCCAAGAGAGAGCTCTGCCCAGTATCAGAAGTTCAGACAAGAGTCCACAGGAGTGCACTGCCATGGTCTACAGGAGAGCCATGGTGTTTGAGAGGAGCCTTGAGGGTCACAGGTGAAAGTTCACAAGTGGAGATGTGGAGGATGTTAGGATTCTGAAAAGAAGGAACAATGTGAGGGGAAGTCTGCAGATGGAGATGCCTGGGGACCACCAATTAGTGAGCTGAGCTTGAAAGTTACTTTAGAAACATCTCATGACTGGAATGCTGGGTAGATGAATTTTTCTTAATTGAATATAATTCATATATTTAAAAAATTCATCTTTTTAAAATGTCTAATTCAGTGGTTTTGCAACCATCAACATTATCTAATTTCAGAACATTTTCATCACCCCAAGAAGAAATCTCGTACCTATTAGCAGTCACTCTCCTTTCCCCTCCTCCCCAGCCCCTGGTAGGTTCTAATCAACTTTCTGTCTGTACAGATTGGACATATTAATTTATACATTATTAAACAGAAAGTAAGGTGCTACTAGGTATTTTAATTGAGGTAGAATTTGCATATAGTGAAATACACAGATCTTAAGTGTACAATTCAATGAGTTTTGACAAGTGCATACACTTATCTTATTAATCTCTCCAAAATCAGACCATTTTCATCACCTTAGAAAGTTCTCTCATGGTCCCTTCTAGCTAATCCTGGCATTCTAAGCAACCATTGTACTGATTTATGTCATCCCAAATTAATTTTGTTTTTTCTTAAACTTCATGTAAATGGAAGCACACTCTTTTGTGTTTGTCTTCTTTTGCTCAAAATAATATTTAGAGATTCATTCCTGTTGTTGCATGCATCAGTGTTCTGTTCTTTTTATTTCTAAATAGTATGAATGTACTACATTTTGTTTATCCATGCTTCTGTCAATGGACATTTGAGTTGTTTCCAGTTTATGAACAATTGTGAATAAAACAGCTCTAAAGTTTCCCTTTTTTGGGATGTGTGCTTTTATTTGGGGTGAGAGGTTTAAATACCCAGGAGTGGGATTGTTGGTCAGGAAGCTAATGATTTTTTTAAAATACGATTATATTTTATTTAAAAGCTTTTCTTAAATATCACACAAATACATTTTTATACATAATGAAAAAATTACAAAACACAGAAAAGTACAAATTTTTAGAAGTTACTTCTAACCCAGATATAACCACTGTTAATATTTTGTTTGTTTGTTTTTTGTGTTGTGTATTTCTCTTATTTATTTATTTTATGATTTATTTGGGTATCATTAATCTACAATTACATGTGCAATATTATGGTGATTAAACTACCCCGTTCATCAGGTCCCCTGCACCAACCCCATTACTGTAGTCCATCAGCGTAGTGAGATGCTATAGAGTCACTACTTACCTTCTCTGAGTTGTACAGCCCTCCCTGTGCCCCCCAACATTACATCTGCTAATCGTAATGCCCCCTTTTCCCCCTTGTCCCACCCTTCCCACCCATCCTCCCCAGTCCCTTTCCCGCTGGTAACTATTAGTCCGTTCTTGGGTTCTGTGAGTCTGCTGCTGTTTTGTTCCTTCAGTTTTTTTCTTTGTTCTTATACCCCACATATGAGTGAAATCATTTGGTACTTGTCTTTTTTGGCTTGGCTTATTTCACTGAGCATAATACTCTAGCTCCATTCATGTTGTTGCAAATGGTAGGATTTGTTTTCTTCTTACGGCTGAATAATATTCCATTGTGTATATGTACCACCTCTTCTTTATCCATTCATCTACTGATGGACACTTAGGTTGCTTCCATTTCTTGGCTATTGTAAATAGTGTTGCGATAAACATAGGGGTGCACATGTCTTTTTCAAAGTGCGCTGCTGAATTCTTAGGGTAAATTCCTATGAGTGGAATTCCTGGGTCAAATGGTATTTCTATTTTAAGTTTTTTGAGAAACCTCCATACTGCTTTCCACAATGGTTGAACTAATTTGCATTCCTACCAGCAGTGTAGGAGGGTTCCCTTTTCTCCACATCCTCGCCAACATTTGTTGTTGTTTGTGTTTTGGATGTTGGCCATCCTCACTGGTGTGAGGTGATATCTCATTGTGGTTTTAATCTGCATTTCTCTGATGATTAGTGATGTGGAGCATCTTTTCATGTGCCTGTTGGCCATCTGAATTTCTTCTTTGGAGAACTGTCTATTCATGTCCTCTGCCCATTTCTTAATTGGATTATTTACTTTATGTTTGTTGAGGTGCATGAGTTCTTTATATATTTTGGATGTCAACCCCTTATCGGATATATCATTTATGAATATATTCTCCCATACTGTAGGACGTCTTTTTGTTCTACTGATGGTGTCCTTTGCTGTACAGAAGCTTTTCAGCTTGATATAGTCCCACTTGTTCATTTTTGCTTTGGTTTCCCCTACCTGGGGAGATATGTTCATGAAGAAGTCGTTCATGTTTATGTCCAAGAAATTTTTGCCTATGTGTTTTTCTAAGAGTTTTATGGTTTTGTGACTTACATTCAGGTCTTTGATCCACCTTGAATTTACCTTTGTGTATGGGGTTAGACAGTAGTCCAATTTCATTCTCTTGCATGTAGCTCTCCAGTTTTGCCAACACCAGCCGCTGAAGAGGATGTCATCTCCCCATTGTATATCCAAGGTTCCTTTATCAAATATTAATTGACTATATGTTTGGGTTAGTATTTGGATTTCCTATTCTGTTCCACTGGTCTGTGGGTCTGTTTTTATGCCAATACCAAATTGTCCTGATTACTGTGGCTTTGTAGTAGAGCTTGAAGTCAGTGAGCATAATTCCCCCTGTTTTATTCCTCCTTCTCAGGATTGCTTTGGCTATTCGGGGTCTTTTGTGGCTCCATATGAATTTTAGAATTATTTGTTTCAGTTCATTGAAGAAAGCTGTTGGTAGTTTGATAGGGATTGCATTGAATCTGTAGATTGCTTTAGGTAGTATAGCCATTTTGACAATATTTATTCTTCCTAGCCAAGAGCATGGGATGCATTTCCATTTGTTAGTGTCCTCTTTAATTTCTCTTAGGAGTGTCTTGTAGTTTTCAGAGTACAGGTCTTTCACTTCCTTCGTTAGGTTTATTCCTAGGTATTTTATTCTTTTTGATGCAATTGTGAATGGAATTGTTTTTCTGATTTCTCTTTCTGTTAGTTCATCGTTAGTGTATAGGAAAGCAAAAGATTTCTGTATGTTAATTTTGTAATCCTGCAACTTTGCTGAATTCAGGTATTAGTTCTAGTAGTTTTGGAGTGGAGTCTTTAGGGTTTTTTATGTACAATATCATGTCATCTGCAAATAGTGACAATTTGACTTCTTTAGCAATCTGGATGCCTTGTGTTTCTTTGTTTTGTCTGACTGCTGTGGCTAGACCTCCAGTACTGTGTTGAATAACAGTGGAGAGAGTGGGCATCCCTGTCTTGTTCCCGATCTTAGATGAAAAGCTTCCAGCTTCTCGCTGTTAAGTATGATGTCAGCTATGGGTTTGTCATATATAGCCTTTGTGATGTTGAGGTACTTGCCGTCTATACCCATTTTGTTGAGAGTTTTAATCAGGAATGGATGCTGAATTTCGTCAAATGCTTTTTCAGCATCTATGGAGATGATCATGTGGTTTTTGTTCTTCTTTTTGTTGATGTGGTGGATGATGTTGATGGATTTTCGAATGTTGTACCATCCTTGGATCCCTGGGATGAATCCCACTTGATCATGGTGTATGATCCTCCGATGTATTTTTGAATTCGGTTTGCTAATATTTTGTTGAGTATTTTTGCATGTACGTTCATCAGGGATATTGGTCTGTAATTTTCTTTTTTGGTGAGGTCTTTGCCAGGTTTTGGTATCAGAGTGATGCTGGCTTTATAGAATGAGTTTTGAAGTATTCCCTCCTCTTCTATTTTTTGGAAAACTTTAAGGAGAATGGGTGTTATTTCTTCTCTATATGTCTGGTAGAATTCAGAGGTGAATCCAGCTGGTCCGGGGGTTTTGTTCTTGGGTAGTTTTTTGATTACCAATTCAATTTCGTTGCTGGGGATTGGTCTGTTTAGTTTTTCTGTTTCTTGTTAGGTCAGTTTTGGAAGGTTGTATTTTTTCTAAGAAGTTGTCCATTTCTTCTAGGTTTTCCATCTTGTTAACATACAGATTCTCATAATATTCTCTTATAATTCTTTGTATTTCTTCTTTACCAATCTGGATGCCTTGTATTTCTTTGTTATGTCTGATTGTCGTAGCTTGGACCTCCAGTACTATGTTGTTGTTATTTCTCCTTTCTCATTTCTAATTCTGTTTGTGTAGATTCTCTTTTTCCCTTAATAAGTCTGGCTAGGGGTTTATCTATTTTGTTTATTTTTTCAAAGAACCAGTTCTTGGTTTCATTGATTTTTTCTATTGTTTTATTCTTCTCAATTCTATTTATTTCTTCTCTGATCTTTATTATGTCCCTCCTTCTGGTGACTTTGGGTCTCATTTCTTCTTCTTTTTCCAATTTCAGTAATTGTGTCTTTAGACTATTCATTTGGGAATGTCCTTCCTTCTTTAAATAGGCCTGCATCGCAATATACTTTCCTCTTAGAACTGCCTTTGCTGCATCCCACAGAACTTGTAGCTTTGTGTTGTTGTTGTCATTGGTCTCCATATATTCTTTGATTTCTGTTTTGATTTGGTCGTTAACCCATTCATTAATTAGGAGAATGTTGTTAAGTCTCCATGTATTTGTGAGCCTTTTTGTTTTCTTTCTAAAATTTATTTCTAGTTTTATACCTTTGTGATCTGAGAAGTTGGTTGGTAGAATTTCAGTATTTTTGATTTTACTGAGGTTCTTTTTGTGGCCTGGTATGTGGTCTATTCTGGAAAATCTTCCATGCGCACTTGAGAGGAATGTGCGTCCTGTTGCTTTTGGGTGCAAAGTTCTGTAGATGTCTGTTAGGTCCATCTGTTCTAGTGTGTTGTTCAGTGCCTCTGTGTCTTTACTTATTTTCTGTCTGGTTGATCTGTCCTTTGGAGTGAGTGGTGTGTTGAAGTCACCTAAAATTAATGCATTGCTGTCTATTTCCTCCTTAAATTCTGTTAGTATTTGTTTCACATATGCCGGCGCTCCCGTGTTGTGTGCATATATATTTATAATGGTTATATCCTCTTATTGGATTGACCCCTTTATCATTATGTAATGTCCTTCTTTATCTCTTGCTGCTTTCTTCGTTTTGAAGTCTATTTGGTCTGATACAAGTACTGCAACACCTGCTTTTTTATCTTTATAGTTTGCATGAAATATCTTTTTCCATCCCTTCACTTCTAGTCTGTGTGTATCTTTGGGTTTGAGGTGAGTTTCTTGTAGGCAGCATATAGGTGGGTCTTGCTTTTTTATCCATTCTGTTACTCTGTGTCTTTTGATTGGTCCATTCAGTCCATTTACATTTAGGGTGATTATCGATAGATATATACTTATTGTCATTGCCAGCTTTATATTCGTGGTTACCAAAGGTTCAAGGGTTGCTTCTTTACTATCTAACAATCTAACTTAACTCTCTTGTTAAGTTATTGTAAACACAGTCTGGTGTTTATTTCTCTCCCTTCTTATTCTCCCTCCTCCGTTCTTTATATACTAGGTGTTTTATTCTTGGCTTTAGTTAGTATTTGGATGGTCTGCTTTCTTTGCTATGATTTTATTTTCTCTGGTGACATCTTTTTAGCCTTAGGAGTGCTTCCCTCTAGAGAAGTTCCTTTAAGATGTAAAAAAAAAAAACCAAAAAAAACCAACAACAACAACCAACTTTGTAAAAAAAAAAAGTTGTCCCGTAGAGCTGGTTTATGGGAGGCAAATTCTCTCAGCTTTCGCTTTTCTGGAAATTGTTTAATCCCTCCATCATATTTAAATAATAATCGTGCTGGACACAATATTCTTGGTTTGAGGCCCTTCTGTTTCGTTGCATTAAATATATCATGCCATTCTCTTCTGGCCTGTAGGGTTTCTGTTGAGAAGTCTGATGATAGTCTGATGCGTTTTCCTTTGTAGGTAATCTTTTTTCTCTCTCTAGCTGCCTTTAATACTCTGTCCTTATCTTTGATTTTTGCCATTTTAATTATTATGTGTCTTGGTGTTGTCTTCCTTGGGTCCCTTGTGTTGGAAGATCTGTGGGCTTCCGTGGACTGCAAGACTATTTCATTCCCCAGCGTGGGGAAGTTTTCAGCAATTATTTCTTCAAAGACACTTTCTATCCCTTTTTCTCTCTCTTCTTCCTCTGGTACTCCTATAATGCGAATATTGTTCCGTTTGGATAGGTCACACAGTTCTCTTAATATTCTTTCATTGCTAGAGATCCTTTTATCTCTCTCTGCCTCAGCTGCTCTGTATTACTGTTCTCTGATTTCTATTGCATTAACAGTCTCTTGCATCTTGTCCAGTCTGCCACTAAGCCCGTCGATGGCTTGTCTCATTTCTGCATTGTCTTTCCTGACTTCCCTCACTTCCTACCTCAGCTCTTGCATATTTCTCTAGATCCATCAGCATGGTTATGACTTTTATTCTGAATTCTTTTTCAGGAGGATTGTGCATTTCCATCCCTTCAGGCTCCCTCTCTGGTGTTGTCTGGGTGAGCTTTGTCTGTTCATATTCCTCTGTCTTTTCATGGCGATAGAAGTGGTGGCTGGCAGGTGCCATGTATGTCAGCTGGGCTCTTTAAGACTTAAAAAAAAGACGAAGGAAGAGAAAGAAAAGAGAAAAAAAGAAAGAAAGAAAAGAAAGGAAAAAAAAAAGCCCACTGGGAGTAGATTCTGTAAGGATGCTGTATGTGGCTCTGTTGCTCCACTATTCTGCATCCGTGACCGTGCCACTCCACTGGGCCTTTGCAGCTCTGGCCGAGGTGGGAACGAATGGGAGGCTATTGTTCTCTGTGTGAAGTTTCAGTACGGCCACTTTTTCCCAGTCGCCAGCCAAGGGATCCCAAATTCCTCAGTACTCCCAGCCTGCTGGGCTGAGTGTGCTGGGATGATTGTAAGACCGCTGAAAAAAAGCGTGTGCTTTTCTTTTGTCCCGGGAGCCGGCTGCAAGGACCCAGCACATTCCCAGCTCAAAACCTGCACCTTCTGTCTCTCCAATCTCCGCTACACCGCGCAATGTGTGTCAGCGCTCCCGGCGCAGATCACCAGGGCTGGTTATTTCGCAGGCCTGTACTACCACTCCCTCCCGGCTCTGAATCCTCTCCTCCTTCCGGTGCACTGGGGTGGGGGAATGCTCGGGTCCCGCTGGGATGCGGCTCCGTATCTTACCCACGTCGTGGGGTGCCGAGTCCTCTCAGGTACAGATGTAGGCTGTGTGCTGTCATGTGTATTCTGGTCTCTCTTTTAGGAATAGTTGTATTTGCTTGATATATGTGGGTTTGGGGAGGAGATTTCCGCCGCCCTGCTCACACTGCCATCTTCCCAGAACTCTGCTAATGATTTTTTTAGAGCAAGAATGTGATCCTACCAGGGCTGAACTTCAAAATGAAATCAGCAGTACTCAAGGAGAATCACGAATGGCAGTTAGGGAAATCAGAATGGATGACAACCTTTCTGGTTGAGTCATAAAACACAGTACTTGGAAAACTAGTGGATATGGGTGGACAGTGGGAACAGAAGTCTTAACGACTGTTTATGGGGTATCACCCTCCAAGGCCTCCTTAGGTCCCAGGCAGTTTGACTGGTAGAATGACATACTCATTCTTATTTTGGGGAAAGGTAAAGGTTTTAGTTTAGGACAAGATAGATCACTGTTTCCCCAAACGCCATTTCCCTGAGACTCTGAGCACCTGGCTTGGGGTATCAGTTGAATGATTGAACAGCTAACGATCATTTGATACTTGGGAAGAAGGAAAAGGCATCCGGGAGAGTGGGTGGGCTGAGGCACAAGCTCACACACCAGAAATTAGCCCACTTGCTGGATTGGTTGATTAGATTAGTTACTTGTGTAATGAGGTGGAGAATTTTATTCATCAGAAATTCTCCTCCAGAATTGCTCCCAAGAAAAATCAGTCAGGGCATGCCCTGTGATTCTCCTCCCTTCCCCCACTCCCCAGGGAATCTCATGGAACTCACCTGACATGTTTATTCAAAGAGGATATTTATGGGCACTAGAGGCACAAGAAAGTTGTTGAATTAGAATTTAGGGAATGTGCAGTGGGTTGTTTTTCTTCAGTTACTGTGCTGACTGTGAACAACTTCCTTGTCTGTAAAATGGGAATATCTGTTTCATTTCCCTTGTAAGTAGATTATAAAAATCAAAAGAGATCATAAATGCTAAAATACTTCCAAAAAGCAGGGACCACATTGTCTACCAAATAACAAAACAACCTATAAAGTCCTCAGCTTGTCTTCAAGGTTTTGATGTCCAGTGGTCCAAACTGCCTTCCGGTTTCTCCTCCTCCTCTAGCTGTGGCCGGCACTCATGCTGCCCCTGTCTGCAGCCAGGCTCAGCTTTCGCCTCTGCCTAGACTGTCCTCTTTCCTGTCTTGGTCCCCTGAAATCCTTCCCAAGTTGTGTCACTCACACTGACTCCTTCAGATTCACCCCTTATGCCACCCTCTATTCTGCTCTGGTGCCCCTGACATGTAACCTGTCCTTGAGATTTCAATAAAGTTGATTCAAGCCATCATGTGGGAAGTGCAATGTCCCTCCCACCGTCTATAAATCCCTGGGGAATGAAAAACTTATGGGCATTTCTGGCTCCAAGCTACTGCTCTTTTAAACTCTGAGTCTTACCTTCTGTGGCTTTCTTATCAGCAGATATGGGATTCACTCCACACTTCTTCTTTTTTTCAACACACAAACACTCAGAGGAGGAGGCATTTGTGTGTCAAGGCCATGGCGGGGAGTAGCCTATATGCCATAATATTAAACCTTATACAGCCTTACTCTTACAAGGTCTCTGGTCACCCTGCTGTAAGAATATCTCATGGGCTGCTTTTCTCCACGGCAAAGCTCTGCCATTCGGCCTGCCTCCTCTCCCTCCCCGCTGCTTCCCTGTTTTCTTCTCTTTCCTCTTCTTACCCCCAAATTCCTCTAGCCAGGTCTTTGTCTCCTAAATGCCATCTTGAGGGCCATCACCCCTGAAATAGCTTATCAGATTTTTTTCTAAAGATCCTTTTCTCTTTAAAATATATTTGCCATCTTTTAAAATATTTTTTCTCTCTGCTACATTGACGAAAGTTAGTTATGATTATGTCTTACAGCACCTACTGGGTTATATGCTCCTTTAGGCAGTGTTTATTTCTGATTCATATTTTAGAAAATTTCTCAGAGCTTAAACCTAATGCTTTGCATGTAGTAGACCCTCAATGTTGAATGAGGGAGTAGGTGAGTGACTGAACAAATGAAAGCTGGCCTCTTCTATATAACCCCAGAAAAAAAAAGCAGAGTGGAAGGAATAGAAGCACCAGGTTTCCACGATAGGGTATTAATATATTTTAAACACCACCAGAAGAGGTCAATATGGGGTACAGGGAGCCTCTGCAGAGCTCTCCTGCCCCTAATGAGCAGGTGAATGCCACAGCCAGCGTCTATACCGGCTTTGTATATAACTGGGAAATGAGTGTGCGGCACTGAGGCTTTTCAGTTGAATAGTAACAATTTATGACCATTACCAGTGAGAACAAAAACTGCTCCTGTGACCTACGAGATTTGTCCTCTCCATCCCATTTGTGACCCTTCAGTTCAGATTTCCTTCCGTGAAACCAGAGTTGTCACAGGGAGTACAAATTCAGGGCAGAATCACAAAAAACCCTTATACCTGCTGATTGGAAACATGAACCACGTATTTTATTATAAAGACTCTGCCTTTCATCTTATAAAAAAATGGAGAAAGAGAAAGAAGACTATGGCTTGAACATCAATGAAAGAGGTTGTACATCAAAGAACATGCTCTTGAAATTGCCACTGAATGCTACAGTTCTTTATATCCAGAGACTAAAAATACTAATGTTTGCAGAGCTTTATACTTCACTAGTGAGTTCTTTCAAGAGGTGCATGATCTTACTATGTCTTCACAATGAGCCTATAAAGGAAGAAGAAGCATTGTCATTCCCATTCTCCAGATGAGGGAACTGAGACAGAGACCAATACTCCCAATGTCACATACCAAGGAAGTGGCAGAGTTGCAGCCAGAAGCCTGTCTTCCTGCTCCAAAAATCTTATTGACTTCTATCACATTATGCCACTTTGCCTGGATGATAACAGTCAAGTCCCATCCATGCACTGTACATCAGAGTTCTGGGGCTTAAAAATCTCAAAAGATCACACTACCTTAAGAAAAGGTACAAAAAGCATTGGCCCAATGAGTGATGAGCTTAGTTACCAATAATAAAAATATAGTCTTCAGAGTGATTAGGTCAGTATATCATTTTGCTCTGCTAATCTCAGTTTTGACCATTACTTGAGTAAATCTGGAACAAGTAGCACCTGATCCAAGCGAAGTATACAGAATTTCAAAAAGCTGGGAGAGAAAAAAGTAGGCACATGCTTTCTCTCCTGCCCCAGGAACTTCTTCCCTGGCTCACCCTGTGGTAACGGTCAACAGAGCATAATGGCCAAGATCCTCTGTTTTGGAGTCTGGCTGATGTGGCTGTGTGTTCTGGCTCTACCATCAACTTTGGGTAAGTCACTTACCTCTCTAAGCTTTAGTTTCCTTTTCCTCAGCTGCAAAATGGGAACAGGTCAGATGGTTCTTTGGTTGCAAACAACAGAAAGAGATTCACCAAAAAGAGAAATGAAATGTTCTTCATTTTCTTGCAGATTCAAAGGGGAAGTTGAGCCATCAAGCCTTGCAAAGAACAGAAACCTGGTTGCTCTAAGGATCTGAATGGCAGAAGAAACAGTCTTGTCAGCATTCCAAGTTCAGAGTGACTCCACCCTAACTGTTTCCCAATACTCTGGCACTCAGGCCCCACCTGAGCAAGGAGGAGGGATGGGGACCTTGATTGACAGCCCCTCCAGAACCATATAGAACGGGGCAGGGGAAGTTACTCAAAGAAAAATTGGAGTGCTGTTTTGAAAAAAGGAGAAGGAAAAAACAGATGTACTACAGGAATAAAAAAAAATAGTACTTCATAGGTTTGAGTTATTTTTTAAGATTAAAAGATGTAACAGATCTAAAATGTTCAGCACAATGTCTGACACACAGTAGGTATTTGATAACTATTTATGTTGTTGTTCTGAATGGAACAGAAATTGAGAAGGACTCTGGAAAATCCAAGGAGAAAAATAAATCAAAAGAGAAAAGGATTCAACAGGTGGCTTGGCAGGGCAAAGGAGGGGCCTCCTTCTCCCCCTGATACCATGACCACCCCTAAAATACCATGAAATCTGAAATGAATGCCTTTCATTATTTGAACATTGTATTGTAAAAACAATGCTAAGTGCAGAGGCACCAGTAAATCGACACAACTAGACACTATTTCACTGACTAAACTGAATAACAGATACACAGACACATCTATGTAGAAAGCAAATGGCAATAAAGCTGAAGTATAAATGATTCATTTCAGAAAATTCGGTTTTAACAATGTAAGGAATGGAACTAATATTTTATAATTATTATGATGGAATCATTTAAAAATTACAGAAAAATGGTTTTCACTTGTTCCTCTGTAACATGAATGAAAGGTATTGGCAATTAACAATTATACTCTGATATTTATGCACACCACACTAACTGCAATGAACGTTAATATTTATGTGTTACCCATACTGTTACTGACTGGGCTAGATTCAGTCCCTAGATACTCATTTTCTATTCCTAGAGACATAAATGGGAGTTGCAAGTGAGTAGCCGAAGGCACATTTTCAACCGCAGTGGTTTATCATTCTTATAGTTTATATCCTGAAAGCTTCATAGCCGTGGCAAATCAGCCTTCACTCTGGGAACAGTCCTAAACAAGTTGGAAGCCATAAACCCACAGGCAGAGCCAAATGTGTCTGAACAACCCCTCACCTTAATGGTGAAAACGTGGCTCTATTATTCCTAAAATCACAAAGTATTTAAATTGTGATTTTGAACAAGACAATATCTATTGTTCTCTTTCTCTCTCATTGTCAGCAGCATCACCATGTATCAGATAAAATGGACACAGCTCCAGAAATTTATCCTGGCACTATTTGTGGGATACTGGAGAATGTAGATCTCTTCTGGTTCTCAAATCTGCATGCAATCCTAGACATTTCTCTAGAATCTTTGCCCAAAAGAGACTTAGTGCATCCCTTTTGTGGGCCTCCTTCTCAAAGTACCCCATCCTATTGCTATCAGAACTTGCATTTTGGGGGATTAGGGATGCCTACAACAATTAAACAACCCCAGATTTTAGAAATGTATTTCGCATCCATTCTACCCTCATTTATAAGGAAAATGAAGTGGAGAAGTTATAAAACTTCCAGTTTTGTGTTTTTAAAAACAGTCCTTGAATCTTCACAAGGAATGAAGAATCTTTTTTTTTCTTTTGAGATAAGTATTGTTAACTTGAAATGCTTTTAGTAAATGATGTCATGTGACATCTCTCGAAATCTGTAAATTGTTTCATTATATCTGGGGACAGGCAGGGCCCAAATATGTGGATTTAAGGAAACTAAAAACAAAGGGAAAATATGTTTGTTATTTAAATTAGAATGGTATCCCTGGCATTTATATTTCTAAAGTACTAAGGATTTTTAGAGGTTCATTCCTGTTGATAGCTTTTTAATGGATTCGTACTAGAATGATTATCTCTGTTGGGGTCCAATGCAACGTCCTTGCTGCATCGGACACTTAGAGAGAACAAGGTTCCTGTAGCATCAAGCCTCTTGCACGGCTCTCTTAATAATATGGCCAGCCTCTCTCAACCAGATATTAAATAGTAATGAGCATTATGGGTAAAGGAGAGAAAATTAGTGGTTTATAGGTAAACACATGTCCATTATCACTTATTGGTAATAATACATGAGGTAAGCAAGCAGTGAATCAAACTCCTTAACCCTTTAGTTAAGATTTTGCGTGAATAGTTAATCTTTCTCTTTGAACCAACTTCTTTTCTCTTGTCTATGTAGAATATATAAAATATCTCAAAATAAAGAAAAAAATATAAAATTTCTTTTTTTAAAAAAAGAAAGTATCTGAGGGGCTATAAGGTTTCCCTCTGAAGAATCATGTTTTTTTCTTGAATGGAGTCTACCCCCAACATTTTCAGGAGCCAATGCTATAGTACCATAGGGCGCAGTTCACAGGAAGTATATAAATATGTTCCCTTTATCTTCTGCAATTTTAACATCTGATTACATCTTCAGCAAAAAGGTAGCACTGAATATATGCTCTATTGTACTACCGTAATGTGGTGACTGGTTATTCTAAGAAAATATTACATTAGAACAATATGAAATAGAAGCAGGGTGAGATAGGAGAATTTAGGAGCTCCACCATTGTTCTTCAAATTTGAGTCATGTCCAGACTGGCACAAAAGAACTTTTAGATGATCACCAAATTGAAAACATAAAATTCTAAAGATCTTCAAGAATTTCACAGCCTTATCTACTCAATTTGATAAACACTGAAACTATTCCAGGTGTATAGTTGATTCCTTTCATTGCCCTTATAGTCCCTCCTAAAATCATCACAGGAATATTTAGGTAACCCACTCCAGAGGTGAAGTCTCAGTCTGGAAGTTGTTTCTGAGTTCACATATTACAGCTTCTTTCCTTTTACATGTAGAGTCTTCACCCTCTAGATAGTAGACTATTCATATACTCTAAGGTGGTAAGTTTCTTCAAGCTTGCCAGGTGATAGGTATCATATTCCATAATCTTATTTAGGATTCTATTCTTTTTTCAAGATGCATCTCTACCTGTTTCATTGCCGCTCTCTCCCTAGCTTCCACTTCCTACCTTCCAAGTTGAAGAGCCCTAAACTAGAAACAAGTGTGACCTGAGCCGGCGGCAACCGGACTACTGCAAAGCGGCTCCTGTGCGGTCTTCCTGCCGCCCTTTCAGTGGGACGAAAGTGATTCGCGACGTATTTTTGTGAGGAATCAGTTAAGTGCTACATCAAAACATCACGTGGCTTCTTCTGTAAGATTGTCTAAATAGCTGTGGGATGGTTACTGGAGCTGAAGACAAGCCACACAGGGCGGGGCCCCCAGACCCTGCTGCCAGCTTCTCCACTCTTATTCCCATTTCTCGTTTACATGATTGTCCTTCCTCTCAACAGCCTGCTCCCATAGTGTGATTATCAGCGGACGCTTCATGGAGACCGATGATTGCTTGATTCATAAAAATGTGTTATGCTTTGCCTTCTTCACCTGCAGATGAATGACTGACAGAGCAGAAAACTTTATATAACGAGGCAGTGTTGGTGCCTCAGAAACATTAATTTCTTTCCTCCCTGACTCAGTGTGTAACTCCCTCACGTTGTTTAAAATCTCTTTTCCTATTTCATATCTCTGTACCTTCCCCTCTTCTCTTCAGCTGGCATCCTCGGTGTGCTGGCCAGTGAGCTGTGTTTCTGCCGGTGTCCTGTATTTCTAAGTGCAATGGGGTCCATCAGTCATGCTTTCTACCTGATTTTCCTTCTGTGGTCTGTTAACTGCCAGGGGGCAGCCACTGGTTCTCACACTCCTCCTGCAGTGAGACAGCATTTGAGATGAGAACTTCAGAGGACACACCCCAGCTGAGCTACCTAAGAAACTTTTTAAACCTTTCAAACCAGCATGACCTCAACTTCATCACATCCTGCACTTTTTTTAACACTGTTTTCCAATTCCTGCCAATGTCCTTAACAAAAGAATGTTTCTGGTGTTCCTGTGTTATTTTCCTCCTGCTGTGTCTGATCCTGAATATTGCTTGGTTGTGCTCAATGTTCAAAGCACTGGGTGTGTGTGCGCATGTGTGTGATTAAAATAAGTTTCAAGATAACACAGTATCATTGATCTGATCTAAATCATTGACTTTGCAGACAGAGGATGTGGGTTTCAATTGTGGCTCCACCACTTAGGACCTCTGTGGCTCTCATCAAGTGTCTCAGGCCCCTTCTCCGTCAGCTGGCTAGCCCACAGGGCAATCGGGAGGATTGAAAGAGATAATGACGTCAAGCTCTTAGAATAGTGTTTGTTAGGGAGCCCAGCGATGTGACGATGATCGGCTATTATTTTTCTATCTTAGGAAAGGTGATATCTCTATCAGAGGAATAACCTATGCAAGTTTACATACATTTTTTTTTCCTTAGGGCAAAAGATTTGAAAAATGCACATCGCTTGGAGGTTTTCTTTGGGGGCTCCTGTTACTTGCTGGGAGCCACTCTGTGTTCACAGCCTTAAAGCCTGACTTCCAGCTTACCCCTCATTTAATCAGAACAGAATGAACAGAACGCCATCCAAAGGGGAAATCTGAGTCAGATGCCTTTACAAATATAGTTGAAAAAAAAATACAGAAGTGGTTTTGGAAATACTTGGCAAGCCTCACTTCTCACTCTGGGCAGTGTGTCCACTCACCTTTCACCAGAAATTTTCTCTCTCGATAGCATGCTTTGCAGCTGCCACTTTCTGGCTCCCTGTGGGTCCACATCCCATCCAGACGTAACACCACTGGGCCAATTTCTGGCCTGGGAGGGCTGTCGTAGTGCACGAGGGTACTGTTCTCTCAAGGGCGGCTGCCACTTGAGTGCAAGTTCATTGTTGAAACCCCAGCTGCACTTCATTAGGGTAATGACCGCAGACTCAGGGGAAGGCTGCCTGCCAAAGGTGACTCAGTGGAGAGTGAGATGCTGCTCCAAGAGAATGCAGCTTCCCGCAGCCAGACCCCCGGCTCTCCAGGCCCAGGAGGCGAATTAAGTACTGTGGTTGTTTTCACAGGCTCATAAACGGAACTTCTGTCAGAATCTAATCATTATCATAACATTTGAGTGGTCACATAATTCCATTCAGTTCTGCAAATAACCAATGGTGTCATTTATGCACAGGGCATGGAGACGGTCTTGGGGGAATTCAGAGGAACAAGACACGGTTCAAGCCCTCTAGAAGCTTACAATTTAGTAAGAAGATAAGACAAGTATAATCACCAATTAGTCAACCAAGCAGTCACTGGTTTTTCTCTTACGTGCCTGGAAATGGGCCAGACTAGGGGAAGCAGGTACATGAGGCAGTGACTCAGCTCTGAAAGGATGAAAGTAAAATGTGAGCCATCATGACTCCTTTTATCACTGTAAATTTTTTATTTTGAAATGAGCTTAAACTCAGAGAAGAGATGGAATACATACACCCAAACACGCTTTACCCAGGTTTCTAATTTTAAGCTTATTATTTTAAGCTTATTACCACAATCGCATTATCAGTCTTGTTCTGATATATATACATATTTTTTTCTTCTTCTTTTCCACCTGAATCAACTGAAGGTAAGTTGGAAATTCCTAGCTATTTCACTATGTATTTCCTAAAAGACAAGGACACTCTCCTACTTAATTTCAGAACAACCATCAAAATCAGGAGATTAATATTGATAGAATATTATTATCTAATCCTAGGATCTCATTTAAATTTCACCAATTGTCCCAATAATTATCTTTACAACAGAAAAAAGATTGTCTTTCAGGTCCATTATCCAATCCAGGATAACATGTTGTATTTATTTGCCACATCTTTTTATATATCTCTTTAGTCTCCTAATTCTGGAGCACTTCCTTAGTCTTCTCTTGTATTTTGGGACCTTGATACTTTTGAAGTATTCAGTTATTTTGTAGAATGTCCCTCAATTTGAGTTCACATGTTGCTTCTTCATGATTAGATTCAGGTTATTCATTTCTGGCAGAAATGTCACCAAAGTGACATTGTGTCCTCAGTGTATCATGATAGGGAGGATGTAATATCAATACGTCTCATCACTGGTCATGTTGACTATGAGCTTCTGGTTAAGGTGGTGTTTGCCAGGTTTCTCCATGGTAAGTTATTATTATTTATTCCTTTGTAATAACAAATATCTTGTGAGGCACTACCTTAAAATCATATTAATATCCTATTCCTCAGCAAGCCCTGAGTCTTATCATCCTTGGATGGTTCTTGTGTGAATGGAATATTACCATAATAGCTGCCAAATTTTAATTTTTCTAATTTAATCATTACTTCTACATTCATGAGTTGGTTTTCTACTGAAAGCAGGTGCTTTCCCTTTTCTGTCATTTGTTTTATTCATTTATTTATTCTTATCAGCAAGATCCATAGATTTTCATCTCATTCATTGGTTCATAATCCAGAACATCCATTACATCATTTATTTTTTCTCCATTATTTCACAAATATTATTCATTAGTTTAAAAATAAAAGAGTGAACTTAAAGAAAAATTAAAGTATGTGTTTTGCTGTAAATTACTCAACATTCTTTTTGAAAAGAAGCATGTATAAAGTATTAAACAAAATCTAAATATATTTCAATTATTGATATTGTCTTTAGAATATTGAGCTATGCCATAAAAACATCCTGATTTTTCAAGACACTCTTTTCCAATAAGAAAAAATAACACTCTTTAATTCCTAAACTTTTTATTTCTTCTATTTAAATGTATTTATTTTTTTGCTTACATTTAATACAAATACCTGTCCAATGTTGGATATTGTTTTATGCCAGAGGTAGGGAAATGTATTCTATAAAGAGCAGAAAAAGAACTGATGAAAGATTGTAAAAATAAAACTTTTAAAAGTCATTAAATTTTTATTTTTAATCCTCACAGGAGCTTAATAAACTATTTCTTTCATCTTCTTTTACAAATTAGAATAGAAAACATAAATATTTATTAACTAATGGTGGAAACTGAAAGACAGAAAGAAGACAAATGAAGAGGGAATATTATAAGAATGAGCTAGCATTGGAGGAATATGAGAAGATAGAATATGGCCAAATAAAACGATACCTAGAGAAAGAGGCAGAGAAAGACAAAAAGGTTTTGATGTAATAACACAGAATTCAATTCATTTTGAGGGATTTCCAATTATATAATAGGTTTTGTTGTAATAATGCAGATTTCAATTCATTTTGAGGGATTTCCAATTATATTTTTAAAGGTAGGTTGCATTTTTACAACCATAGGCATAGTGGCAATATAATCTCTTAAAAGTTTTCCATAAACCTGATCAAATATGTATATGGGAAATATCTGTCCTATATCTTAGTGGCTTAAATCTGTACATCACAAACATTCATCTAAAATAAGTTTAGCAATTTGCAAAAAGTCACAGATAAATTAGTACTGAATGAGTCATTCTGGTAGATAATTACAACATAAGACTTGTAAAAGAGCAGAAAAGTTCCATATTATTATACTTATTTATACTGGTATTATCTGTAACTTTAGCAAGTTGAAATAACCTTTGAATAAGGATGCCAATTTTAAGGGGTTAACATTTATGAAATCTCCCAAACAAAATCCATGTTGAAGATAACATTTTAGACAAGAACTCATATGGGGCTTCGGGAGAGAAATTTTTTTTTAATGGCTTTACAACGTTTTCCTTTTTTTTTTTATTAACGTATCATTGATATACAATCTGAAGGTTTCACATGAGCAACATTGTGGTTACTACATTCACCCATATTATCAAATCTCCCCCACACACCCCACTGTGGTCACTGTCCATCAGTGTAGTAAGACACCACAGAGTCACTATCTGTCTTCTCTGTTACATTGTCTTCTGTGCGACCCACCCACAACATGTGTGCCAATCATAATGCCCCACAATTGCCTTCTTCCTCCCTCCCACCCCCCGCCCTCCCCAACCCCTCCCCTTTGGTAACCTCCAGTCCCTTCTTGGAGTCTGGGTCTACTGCTGTTTTGTTCCTTCAGTTTTGCTTTGTTGTTATGCTCCACAAATGAGTGAAATCATTTGGTACCTACCTTCTCTGCCTGGCTTATTTCACTGAGCATAATACCCTCTAGCTCCATCCATGATGTTGCAAGTCATAGGATTTTTCTTCTTATGGCTGAATAATATTCCATTGTGTATATGTACCACATCTTCTTTATCCATTCATCTACTGATGGACACTTAGGTTGCTTCCATTTCTTGGCTATTGTAAATAGTGCTGTGATAAACATAGGTGTGCCTATATCTTTTTAAATCTGGGATCTTGTTTTCTTTGGGTAAACTCCTAGGAGTGGAATTCCAAAGTCAAATGGTATTTCTATTTTTCATTTTTTGAGGAACCTCCATACTGCTTTCCACAATGGTTGAACTAATTTACATTCCCACCAGCAGTGTAGGAGGGTTCCCCTTTCTCCGCATCCTCACCAGCCTTTGTTGTTCCTTGTCTTTTGGATGGTGGCCATCCTAACTGGTGTGAGGTGATATCTCATTGTGGTTTTAATTTGCATTTCCCTGATGATTAGCGATGTGGAGCATCTTTTCATGTGCCTTTTGGCCATACATATTTCTTTGGAGAAGTATCTGTTCAGATCATCTGCCCATTTTTAATCAGGTTATTTGATTTTTGGGTGTTGAGGCATGTAAGCTCTTCATATATTTTGGATGTTAACCCCTTGTCGGATATGTTGTTTATGAATATATTCTCCCATACTGTAGGATGCCTTTTTGTTCTGCTGATGATGTCCTTTGTTGTACAGAAGTTTTTAGCATGATGTAGTCCCATTTGTTCATTTTTTGTTTTGTTTCCCTTGCCCGAGAAGATGCGTTCATGAAAAAGTTGCTCATGTTTATATTCAAGAGATTTTTGCCTATGTTTTCTTCTAAGAGTTTTATGGTTTCATGACTTACATTCGGGTCTTTGATCCATTTTGAGTTTACTTTTGTGTATGGGGTTAGACAGTAATCGAGTTTCATTCTCTTGGATGTAGCTGTCCAGTTTTTCCAGCACCAGTTGTTAAGAGGCTATCATTTCCCCATTGTATATCCATAGCTCCTTTATGATATATGCTTAGGTTTATATCTGGGCTCTCTATTCTGTTCCATTGATCTATGGGTCTGTTCCTATGCCAGTACCAAATTGTCTTGATTACTGTGGCTTTGAAGTAGAGCTTGAAGTCGGATAGCCTAATCCTTCCAGCTTTATTCTTTCTTCTCAGGATTGCTTTGGCTATTCAGGGTCTTTTGTGGTTCCATATGAATTTTAGAACTATTTGTTCTAGTTCATTGAATAATGTTATTGGTATTTTGATAGGAATTGCATTAAATCTGTAGATTGCTTTAGGCAGGATGGCCATTTTGACAGTATTAATTCTTCCTATCCATGAGCATGGATGTGTTTCCATTTATTGGTATCTTCTTTAATTTCTCTCATGAGTGTATTGCAGTTTTCCCAGTATAGGTCTTTCACCTCCATGGTTAGGTTTATTCCTAGTTATTTTATTCTTTTCAATGCAATTGTAAAGATAATTGTTTTCCTGATTTTTCTTTCTGCTAGTTCATTATTAGTATATAGAAATGCAACATATTTATGTGTATTAATTTTGTATCCTGCAACATTTCTGAATTCAGTTATTACTTCTAATAGTTTTGGGGTGGGTTTTTATGTATAATATCATATCATCTGCAAACAGTGAAAGTTTAACTTCTTCCTTACTAATCTGGATGCCTTTTATTTCTTATGTTGTCTCATTGCCATGGCTCAGATCTCCAGTACTATGTTGAATAAAAGTGGGGAGAGTGGACACCCTTGTTTTGTTTCCTATCTTAGAGGAAAAGCTTTCAGCTTTTTGTTGTTAAGTATAATGTTGGCTGTGGGTTTTTTGTGTATGGCCTTTATTATGTTGAGGTGCTTACCTTCTATACCCATTTTGTTGAGAGTTTTTTATCATGAATGGATGTTGAATTTTATCAAATGCTTTTTAGCATTCTATGGAGATGATCGTGTGATTTTTGTCCTTCTTTTTGTTGATGTGGTGGATGATGTTGATGGATTTTTTAATATTGTACCATCCTTGCATCCCTGGAATAAATCCTACTTGATCATGATGGATGATCTTTTTGATGTATTTTTGAATTTGGTTTGCTAATATTTTGTTGAGTATTTTTGCATCTATGTTCATCAGGGATATTGGTCTGTAATTTTCTTTTTTTGTGGTATCTTTGCCTGTTTTTGATATTAGAGTGATGCTGGACTCATAGACTGAGTTTGGAAGTATTCCCTCCTCTTCTGCTTTTTGGAAAACTTTAAGGAGAATGGGTATTAGGTCTTCCCTAAATTTTTGATAAAATTCAGTGGTGAAGCCATCTCATCCAGGGGTTTTGTTCTTAGATAGTTTTTTGATTACTAATTCAATTTTGTTGCAGGTAATTGGTCTGTCCAGATTTTCTGTTTCTTCCTGGGTCAGTCTTGGAACATTGTATTTGTCTAGAAATTTATCCATTTCTTCTAGGTTTTCCAGTTTGTTAGCATATAATTTTTCATAGTATTCTCTAATAATTCGTTGTATTTCTGTGGTGTCCATAGTGATTTTTCCTTTCTCGTTTCTGATTCTGTTTATGTGTGTGCACTCTTTTTTTTTCTTGATCTGTCTGGCTAGGGGTTTATCTATTTGTTTATTTCTTGAAGAACCAGCTATTGGTTTCATTGATTCTTTCTATTGTTTTATTCTTCTCAATGTTATTTGTTTCTGCTCTGATGTTTATTATGTCCCTCCTTCTACTGACTTTGGGCCTCATTTGTTCTTCTTTTTCTAGTTTAATTAATTGTGAGTTTATTCTGTTCATATGGGATTGTTCTTCTTTCCTGAGATAAGCCTGTATTGCAGTATACTTTTCTCTTAGCACAGCCATCACTGCATCCCACAGATTTTGCAATGTTGAGTTATTGTTTTCATTTGTCTCCATATATTGCTTGATCTCTGTTTTTATTTGAGCATTGATTCATTGATTATTTAGGAGCTCATTGCTAAGCATCCATGTGTTTGTGGGATTTTTTTGTTTTCTTTGTGTAATTTATTTCTAGTTTCATACCTTTGTGGTCTAAGAAGCTGGTTGGTACAATTTCCATCTTTCTGAATTTACTGAGACTCTTTTTGTGGCCTAGTATATGATCTAATCTTGAAAATGTTTCATGTGCACTTGAGAAGAATGTGTATCCTGCTGTTTTTGGGTGGAGTGTTCTGTAGATGTCTGTTAGGTGCACCTGCTCTAATGTGTTGTTCAGTGCCTCTGTCTCACTTATTTTCTGTCTGGTTGATCTGTCCTTTGGAGTGAGTGGTGTGTTGAAGTCTCCTAAAATGAATGCATTACATTCTATTTCCTCCTTTAATTCAATTAGTGTTTGTTTCACATATGTAGGTCCTCCTGTACTGAGTGCATAGATATTTATAATCGTTATACCTTCTTGTTGGACTGACCACCTTATCATTATGTAATATCCTTCTTTGTCTCTTGTTATGTTCTTTGTTTTGAAGTCTATTTTGTTTGATACAACTACTGCAACTCTTGCTTTTTTCTCCCTATTATTTGCATGAAATATCTTTTCCATCCCTTACTTTTGGTCTGTGTATGTCTTCTCGTTTGACGTGAGTCTCTTGCAGGCATCATATAGATGGGTCTTGTTTTTTTATCCATTCTGTAAGTCTGTGTCTTTTGACTGGTGCATTCATTCCATTTACATTTAGGGTGATTATCAATAGATATGTACTTATTGCCATTGCAGGCTTTAGATTCGTGGTTACCAAAAGTTCAAGGGCAGCTTCCTTACTATCTAACAGTCTAACTTTACTGAGTACACTACTTCAAACATGATCCAAAGGTTCTTTTTTCTCCCCCTCCTTTCTTTTTCTTCCTCCACCACTCTTTATATATTAGGTGTTATACTCTTTGTGTATCCCTTGACTGACTTTGGCGGGTAGCTGATTTAATTTTGCACATGCTTAGAAATTAATTGGTCTACTTCCTTTACTGTGGTTTTCTTTTCTCTGGTGACAGCTATATGGCCTTAGGAATACTTCCCTCTCTATCAGTCCCTCCAAAATATGCTATAGAGATGGTTTGTGGGAGGTAAATTCCTTCAATTTTTGCTTATCTGGAAATTGTTTAACCCCTGCTTCAAATTTAAATGATAATCTTGCCAGATATTCTTGGGACAAGGCCCTCCTGTTTCATTGCATTAAATATATCATGCCACTCCCTCTTGTCCTGTAAGGTTCCTATTGAGAAGTCTGCTGATAGCCTGATGGGTTTTCCTTGGTATGTGATCTTTTTTCTCTCTCTCTGTCTGCTTTTAATACTCTGCCCTTGTCCTTGATCTTTGCCATTTTAATATTATGTCTTGGTGTTGTCTTCCTTGTGTCCCTGGGAGATCTGTGCACCTCCATAGCCTGAGAGACTGTCTCTTTCCCCAGATTGGGGAAGTTTTCAGCAGTTGCCTCCTCAAGGACACTTTCTATCCCTTTTTTCTCTCTCTTCTTCTTCTGGTACCACTATAATGTGAAATTGTTCCATTTCAATTGTTCACACAGTTCTCTCAATATTCTTTCATTCTTAGAAATCCTTTTTTCTCTCTGTGCCTCAGCTTCTTTGTATTCCTATTCTCTAATTTCTATTTCATTTACAGTTTCCTCTACTTCATCTAATCTGCTTTTAAATCCATCCATTGTATGTTTCATTTCAGATACTGTATTTTTCAAAGTTTCTTTCTCTTTCTTGAATATTTTTCTGTAGCTCCATAAGCATGTTTATGATTTTTATTTTGAAATCTTTTCAGGAATGTTGGTGATTTCAGTTTCACTTGGCCCTTTTTCTGGTGTTTGTGGGATTTTGGTCTGCACCAGGTTCTTTTGATATTTCATATTTGTAATGAATAATATGGAATAATAACTTTGTGTAGGGGGCACCCTCTGGTGCCCAGAAGTTCTACTCTCTGGAGCTGCCTAGCACCTGAAGCAATGGTGGGGGTTGCAAGCAAGTGGCGCTGGTTGCTACTGGAAGGAAAGTGCTCTTTCCTGCTTCCCAGCTGCAGTGCCTGTCTCCACTGCCAGGCCAGTGGGCTGAGCATGCAAGTTGGAGCCTCAGTGTTACACCTCATCACTGCCATAGGCAGTGCCACTCTCTGGTTGGCCTAGTGCCATGGTGGGGGCAGCACGTTTGCAAACCAAAGCCGGCCGGGAGGAAGGAGCAGCAGGTTGTGTATCATGGTGGGGTGCCTCGGCGTGAGTCACCAGCCAGGGAAATGGAGAGCCCGAAGCTCCTGAAAGTTCCCAACCTGAAGGGCTGAGGGCACCGGGATAATTTTGTCCACCTGTCCTTTCTTCTGAGCAGCAAACAAGCTCTGTGTAATCCTTGCCCCTTTAACAGCCCTCTTGCTGCTGGGAAGTCTTTCAAAGTGCCCACCTTTGTTTTGTCCCAGAGTGGCTGGCTGTGTGTACCTGTTTTCCACAAGCAGCTGGAATCTCTCTTTGAGTGTTCCTCCTGCCTTTGCTTTCCAGCCCCACTGATCTCCAAAGCACCATGTAATGTAGGTTCATGCTCCCAGAAGAGATCTCCAGGGCTGAGTGTTCAGCAGTCCTAGGCCTCCACCCACTTCCTGCTCCACTTCTCTTCCTCCCGCCGGTGAGCTGGGATGGGGGAAGGGCTTGGGTCCTATTGGATTGCGTCTTTGCTACTTTACTCATTTCCATGAGAGCTTCTCTTTTCTCCAGATGTATGCAGTCTGTTACAGTCTTCTTTCTGGTTGCTCTTTCAGGAGTAGTTGTATTTGCTATATTTTTGTATTATATGTGGTTTGGGGAGGAGGTTTCTGGCTCATTTCTCATGCTGCCATCTTTAATCCTCTCCCTCCCCATTACATCATTTTCATGCTCAAACTGTCCCATATTTAGCTAGTGAGCCACTTCAAGTTGATTCCTATATGATTTTTGATAGGTTCCCTTAATTTTTTGAAAATGTCTTACTTTCTGGAACAAGATCTTCATCTCGTACTTTGGCTATCTTAGTCATTTCTTTAAAGACCCCTGGTTGCTGTGAGTAGAGAATGGTACTTAGAAACCAAGATCTGGACATTAGGTATGCTCATTGTGTCTAAGCCCTCTCAGCTGACACAGCTAAAAGATATATGTATGTTTACACATATATATACACACACACATATATCTATTTCTATATCTATAAATATATTAAAAGTCAAGAGACACCCATCATTTCAGGGTCCATTTTAGTCTTTACTCTTGCCATCTTTATAACCTTTTCATCAACTGTGAAAAAGTTGGCTCCTGTCATCCGTTCAAATATTTATTTATCTGCTTATATTCCTTGTATGACAGCAGTCTCCTGGCCCCATCCCCTCCACTCCAGCCCTGTGGACCCCATGAGCCTCACCAGCTAACTAGACCCTGACTGTCTCCTTGGCTCCAGCCCCACTAGCAGTGCCACCCTAAATTAAGGGAAGGAAATTAAGATATAATTTTTAAAGAAAAGAAAAATAAGAAAGGGAAGAGAAGAAGAAGATGAACTACAGTGGATGTGGTCTGAATGTTTGTGTTCCCCCAAATTCATATGTTGTGATTCTAATGCTCAGTGTGGTATTATGAGGTGAGGTCTTGGGAGGTGATTAGATCACGAAGTGGAGCCTCAGGGCCCCTTCCCCTTCTACCATGTGAGGACACAGTGAGAAGTGGACCTTCACCAGACACCAAACCTGCAAGCACCATGATCTTGGACTTTCAGCCTCCAGAACTATGAGAAATAAATGTTGTTTATAAGCCACGCAGGCTGTGGCATCTTTCTTTTAGCAGCCCAAATGGATTAAGACAACAGTCTTAAAAGAAAAAATAACAAA
This sequence comes from Smutsia gigantea, assembly GCA_032199065.1. Classification (NCBI taxonomy): domain Eukaryota; kingdom Metazoa; phylum Chordata; class Mammalia; order Pholidota; family Manidae; genus Smutsia; species Smutsia gigantea. The sequence goes on along the minus strand of JAVSCE010005454.1, from coordinate 112,810 downwards.
CTGTCCAAAATTAATTCCACACTCCACCAATTCCTCTTTTATTAGTAGATTCAATTATTAGATTTAATTGCTTGGAGATTTAATGATTAGTATTTTTAAACACACTGAATTATTATACTATTTTAGCAGTAAGTATTCTATAATATTTTTTAATCATATTCAAAGCAAATAACATATGTGATATCTTAAAATAACCTCTATTTTTCTCATAAAAAGAAACTGTAAAGTATTGCCTGTAGAAATTCCACATCTTTTCCTCTTCCTCATCCTGATTTTTTTCCCTGGGTCTCCCCTAATCATTGGTGTCAGGACCCTACATCTCATGTGCTTTGTATAAAAGAAATGATGACAAGGAGTATTACAGGAGCTAGGAGGTACGCTGTGTATGCATGCTTGCTAGTGTTAGTCAAGGGATAGCATGGCAGAATGACCATTTATCCACCCACCATCACAAAACAATAGACAATCAATCCACTGCTTCTCTCGCCTTTCTCTCTTTGGTATATTCCCAGTGGGCTGCTTTATCAGGGAGATATCTTAGATTATTGCACTTGAGCAAAATATATCATCTGGTAAAAATAAAATTTTACAAAAATTTCATACAGAGGTTTAAACTGTACAAATAAGCATACTATTATTGTTTGACATAAACATGAGCATATGTTGGGAATATTGCTAACTGATTTATTTTAAGAGGATGTCAGGTGGGCAGTTCCTTTTGTTCATCCTAAGGATGGGAACTGCTAGTATGAGGGCTTGCCACCGCCCAGCAAGGACGGGAATGAGTCACACCATCCAGTGAAAGGAATGTATGAGGATTTCAATATTTGTATAGCAATGGGAAAAGAAGGGCTACTTCCTTCCTTACCCAAAGGCCAAAGAAAAAGCCCCACTAAAATCTCATAAGATCGGAGGTATCTACAAGAAGATGAGAGTGGCATTTCATTCCTTGATTGACTGACCACTTAGCAGATTTGCTGATCTGCCCCTAAAATACCAGAGCAGAGGCAAAAAGAACTGGTGCGTGTTGGCCAGGTTCCTGGATGAGTGTAGAAGATGGGTCCCTCACTTGCCTGGGGGCCTGAGAGTGTGTCACAAATCATAGACAGTCCTGGAAGCTTGGTTTTGTCGGCATCACTGCTTTATGGGGGGCAAGAAGGTGCACACATCAGAGAAACGCAGGTTGATAACCCAGTCCTACAGTTACAGCTCTATATGGCAAGAGACTGCTCAGGCTAGTTAGCTTCCTGAGAATGAGCCCTTTGGCAGCAGGCCATGTGAAGCTACCATTTCCCACCCTAAACTCAACACAATGGGCAGGAACAACACTTGTGGCCAACCAGGTAGAGGTCTGGAGGACAGCCAGTTAAAGAAGGAGACGTCTCTCCTTTCACTCTGCCTGCCCCTCCCTCCACACCCCAGGTGAGGAACTAGTGCCTAAAAGGAGTAGGAAGAGGTGGCTGAGTCAGGCACTCCCCCTACTCCATCCCCCTATCTCCCTCCCCTATACAATCTACCCTGTGCTTGGGAAAGGGAAAGAGATGATTTTAAATAAAATGTGAGGTTAAAGTGTTGTAAAGAACAGAGATGGAAGAATATTGTTTTGTTTTAATAACCAAAAAATGGGGTTGAAAATATATACAATCTGCCAAGTAGTCATTAAGGGAACCACAAACCAACAGTAAAATGGAGGGGGATGGTGAACATAGTATAGTCGGTAACAATTCTTATAAAATAAAATTCTTTCATGTTCAAATCCCAAAGAGGTGGGATTTCTCAGTAAACTGTTTAAATGGACATATGCTAAAAACGATATTCCGAAATGTTGTTCTGGCTTGCACAATACTGCAAAAGAGTTTCCAGAATGCATCTAATACAGATATCTGCTATTAGATGCAAAAATATGTTACTAACCAAGTGCCATGGGGATGGGAAGGAGGGAGAAGTGACTTCCATTTGGAGACTCCCCTGGGCCCTCCTGACAGTAGGACAAGTTGCCAGATTGAGGCCAGATGAACTGCCAACTTCCTCTCACTTTGATCATTATGAAAGGCAAATTCCTCAACTTCTTCCCCCAAGTTCAACCCAGTTCTGTACTTATTCTTTCCCCTACCCCTAAAATGTACTTCCTGCATTGAAGACTAAGTAAGACCTTACATTTATTACATACTCAGTTTGCTACTTAGCATGGAAGAGCACAGAGGCTGACTCCTCAGCTCGGTGTTATAATGCTGCTCACTGCAGTCACTGAATGCATTTTGGATAATAAAAATTAGAACTACAGGTTGCATAAGCATACCTTTGAACCTCATTTAACAATTTTTTAGAAGGAGCTTTGAACGTTATATGCCCAAGGACACACGGCTAATCAGCAGGAGAGTCAAGATTTGAACTCGGGCCGTTTGGTGTGCAGTCTGGGCTCCAGACCACACTACACGATGCTGTAACTCATACTAAGACAGCCAGTAACCACAGGAGGAGGCTGCCTGTCACACTAAAGGTGTCAGCATATTTACTTCTGACCTAATGATGTACAAAGTGTGACCACCGTCTTTTGCGGTCTCAGAGATGACCCCCTACAGAATGCCGCTCACCTACCGTTTGTCTTTTATCCTTGTCTGGGTTGATGTGCATTCGTGGGAGCTCGGCAGCACACTTCATGTTACTTTGAAAGAGTTACATGTGCTAAAGGTTGGGTTTTGCATTCGTGTTTTTAAAGTTTTTCACCTCAGTAACATTTTCCATTTTCCAACAACACTTTAAATTCCATTTCTATTACTTGAACATCAGGCACAATTATGCCATTTTGAGTTTCTTCTTTGCAATTAATGCAATCATATGACACATCACTAATGCCAACCAGGAGTCTTATCACAAAATAGTATAAATTATCATATTTCTATATACATTTGCAAATTTCTTATCAACATTCCAATCCTGTATACATTTTTAGTAAAAAACACTCTCTCTGTTGGATTTCTGAAACGGTTACTATGAGTCAAACTAGACCAGTTTACATGACTGCCTCTCTCACAGAGGGAAACTGATTGAAATTGGCAACTTATATTAAGTTACATGAGATTTCTTATCCAATCAAAGAAGCTCTTTGAGCTGCCGAAATTACTCATAAGACTATAAGACCATTTTCTCCAATAGATATACATCGGTAAATCTAGATCATCTATGTACATAGGGGCATAGAAGTATAATATCTATAAGGCCATTTTCTCATATATAATATTATAAAGTAATATATAGATATATACAATGAACAATTTTATATGTAAATTCTGGTATCAGTAATAAGAATATCAGTCAAAATTGCCCAGCACCTCAGATCACTAGTTATGCTTTGGCATGATTTATATAAAAATTTGTATATAATAAAAATTTATTTCAGAGAATCAGTGTAATTTTAGCTTTGTAAGTCACCATTCTTCTGTTTCAAATCTTCTGTCTATTAAATAAGCATAAAAATACCCCTCCATATACAAGGTCATTGAGCAAGTGACACGAAAGTATAGGTTGTCTTTCATGTTCAGCTCTGTCACAATATCGCCTCCTGATTTTAGCGCCCCTCTTCTCTGATAAGAGTCCTTTCCTTAACTTTGTTCCCACGTGTAGCTGGGCGATCCAACAAACACTTACTGGATGGGGTAACCTGCTTAAAACTTAATTTCTGACTTATTAATTGCCATTTTGCAAGAAGATAGAAAGAAGTACCTCCTGCTCAGCCTTTGGAGAGACATTCCTGGGGAAGAATGGAAGGTATTTCCCTCTGTCTTTCCTTCCATTCCCCCAGCTTAGGAAGGTAAATGGTACTGCTGTTTCTAAGGTTGAAGCCCTTGCTGTTAGACCACTGAGCTCTACTCTATTACTGTAGATAGGGACAACAGAACACGGATTTAATTCATAAAATAAGATGGGTGGAAAGGAGAAGGAGGAAGGTAGAAGAGTGGGCTAGGGGTACCCTGGCTGCGAAAGTCATATTAGAGTCATCTCTAGGGTTATTACATCATCTGGGATATGCTAGAGACTCCCGGACCAGGAAAGGATTTCTGAGCAAGTGTCCCAGAGCACTGGTGACAAGGGAGCACCAGGCAGTATATACATCCTGCCACCAAATCTCACTCCTGAGCCCATTTGTCTCTTTTCTTGGATTTTGCTTTGCCTGGGGTTGTGAATTTCTGAACCAGAAGGCTCCTGATTGATCCGGAAATCCTGGGTCTGCTCTATCTTGCATATGTATGGCCGGGTCTTATCCCAGCTTGGTTTCCACTGCAGTTGAACCAGTGTCACCCAGAGCTGAGAGAATGACCATCTTTGGAGTCCTTGCAAATCCTCAACACAGAAATTTATAAATATGAAACCCTCAACTTTTATTATCCTTCCCTAATGGCTCTTCGCATGAAAAAAATATATTAACAAAGGTTCAGTTTGTTCTTTTTAAGCTTTTACATTCCCAAACATTTCTTCACCCTCCCTCTCTTCCCACCTTCCCTCCCTTCCCTCCCTTCCTTCCTTCCAAATAAGATCTAGACAATCCACCAGGATTAGCAGATTAAGCTTCATGATTGGAAGGGGATACCAGAAAGAGAAAGACTGTGGGGCCCCCAGAGCCTCTGCTACAGGTGCCGTGGTCTGCTTGGATTGATGGGGAACCACAGCTGCCTCACCTTCATTTCCTGACCTGGACTTGTGGTCACCCCCTGGAACCTTAATTCATGCATTTGCACACAAACTCTCTCTTGCATTAACCCCTGCTGCTGAGCTGACCTGGAGTTTTGCTCTGATTGCCGCAACTCCATTTTTTACTTTGCAGAACTAAATTTTATCCTCAACCCCCATCTCCACCTGCCTCCAAGACTGGTCTGTCCACCAGGGTTTCACTCACCTCCTTCCTGTGCTGTGGTATTCTAGTTGCTGGAACTAGAGGAAGTCTCCACTTTTCTCTCTATTGATAGCCTTTTCTTCTCATCATAGACAGGGGTGGTATGGTAGTAGGGGATTTTGGAGGAAAACACTGTGTTTTGGTTCCTGGGATGCATTCTCCCTGGATGAAGCTTCTTAGATGAGCTTCAGTTGCTGAGAGAATTGCTCTTTTTACCTCATGAAGATCTCATGAGTCTGCTCTATGTTGGTTTAAGTTACAAACAACATTCACTGGCTCTTTCTACTGTGAAATGAGTGAAGGTTAGAGGCAAGTCAAGGAATTTCAGAGACATAAGTGAATAAACCAATGAAAAAACACCTTGTACTAAGCAAAGAAATGTTACACTATTAAAGCTAAGTTAAATATATAAATGGTATTGTGTATCTATTGTCAAATCTTATAAATCAAAAACAATTGAATATAATGAGTGTTGGCAGGAAATTCTCTTTTTTATGCAAATGATTGCTTTTTGTGCAAGTATAAAAATAGAACAGTGTCTCCCACGGTGGAGAATGTATGTTTATGATCCATCATAGTAGTTAAAGCATGTGTCAGGACTGGAAACCCTGGGTCCTGAACCTCACTGTGCCACTTATTAGCTGTGGACCTTGGGCAAATAGCCTCATCTGGAAAATGGAAATAATAGCAGTCCTGACCTCACAGGGCTCTTCTGAGTTTTAAACGATTTAATATGTATAAAGTGCTTAGGTCCATGCCCTGCATGTGGTAATTACTTAATAAATATCAACTATCACCATCATCATTATTACACATAGGATGACCAAGAAACTAGAACTCTGAAAAGATTTTTTTTTTAAAGTAATGAGAACGCTTTGGGAGATTAAAAAGAGGAAAATAACCAAGTAAAATGGAAGAAGGATTTCTGCTTGCTTGTGGAAATTCACAAACAATTTCAAAGATCAAAATTATTTAAAGTAGTCTTCCTTGGCCAGGCCTCACAGTGCTATCAGATTCAGTGAGCACCTCATTCTACGGAGACTGTAATTACTATCAAGTTGGTATTAAGCCAATCAAATGAGCCTGGCCCAGCAGCCATACATTGCTTTTCAATGTCTTCCTGTTCTATAAAAAAAAGCTCGCTAATTTATGGTAATCCAATATGTGCATAGGGCTTCAGATATTCTATTAAACCCTAGAATTTGAAGCACTCTCAGACATAAGTTGTATCAACCAGCCTCGGGCAGTGGCTGAAAGGTGGAAGAGGGAGGGAAAGAAGACAGGAATGCTTTATAATAGGGGACTATTATTTCCTTTGTCATATTTTGGTTTCTTTAAAATTGTTCGGTTGCATTTAAGCCCCCAAGAGCCGCAAAAATTATGTCGAACAATAGCAGGGATTTGCGAAAAGATTCCTTCGATAACATTTGAAAAACACAAGCAGCCCTTGAACCTTTTTGCATCCAGTACATCTGACAGGTTTTGTGAGCTGTAGCCACCTGCAAGAATTCTAAAGTAGATGCTTTCATAAAACAGAGTATTCTCAGAATTGATGTGTTAACATCATTCTCTTAATTACTTGACATCTGACCTAAGGAGCGATAACAAGATGATTCCGGCGAAAGTGAAAGGGAGAGTTAAGGACGTCATTCACATATTTTTGGCCACAAAAAAGAAGAAAAAAGGACAGCTGTTGAGAAAAAACATCTTACGGTATCAGTTAGGCAGATTGTCTACCCAGCTGAAGTTCACTAAATTATTATTAATCCACCAATTCCCTGTTCTTGTATAGACCAGCTTTTCAACAATACAGATAGTTTACTTACAATCTGGGAGTGCCGAGAAGAGAATAGTTTGGACAGGGGGCATGGAATCCTCAAAGGGAAATATATATTATAGTGATTTTGTTAATGGAAAATTTTCAAAGCATGAAACAATATATGTAAAAATAAATACTGGTTTTTAAAAAACACTTAGAAACCATGGGGGTGGGGATGGTGGTGGAGAAAAACTCCAAATAATGAAAACTTCATTAAAAGATAGAAGTTATAGGTCTGAAACTCAAGTTAAATCAGTAACTTCTACTAATCAAGCCAAGGCTCCCTCTGTGGGTCACATCCCATCTGCTCTCTTCCCAGCTCAAGACAAGGTTTTATTTCCTATTTGTCTTTCTCTTTTTTCAAACTGTCAACACTGCAGAGCCATACAGCTGTGGGTAAAGCAGCTGTGTGATATTCTGCCTCCCACATCGTCAGCTAAATTGTCTGCTCATTTTTCTTTATTACTGGTACTGACGGGATAGAATGCCAAGGGCTGAGGGCTGATTTATGTCAACTAACTGTATTTATCAGGTATCTCTCTCTTTTTGCTAATCTTTCCCTCCCCCTATATTCTTCCAACCCTTTTTCTCTGCCTTTTTTTAGTTATAGAAAGGTCAGGCTCATGATAGTTTTCTCGCCTGATTATTTCCTTACTAAGTAACCATAAGCATAACCGCACACTTAAAAAGTCACCTTTATTTTTTAGATGACTATGTAGTACTACAATATGGAAGAATCACATTTCATTTAACTACTTAACTATTTTCACAGTTAACCATAAATGACTGCATGATGGATATCTGTACATAAATTTTTATCTTCATTTTTGATTCTTTTCATCAGGATGCCTAGAAGTGGCATTGCTGGATAAAAGGTTATGAGCCTTTATAGGTTTTGGGTACGTGATGCCAAAGTGCTTTTCTTTCTATATCTGTGAGTATAGGAGAGTCTAAGCCATCTTTATTACCTTCCACCTGGGAGATAAATGTGTTTTTCTTTCTGTCCTTGGCATAATACAGTGACCACATCAGAACTCAGAACAGTGTCTGCCAACTGTACCTGATGTAAGCATCCTCCAGGTGCTGGCTACCAGTATGGATGTCTGGTGCCCTTGCCTAGAGATTCTGATACAGCATCTGTGGGCTCGTCTCCAGACTTGGACTCAGCACATTGGCAGGATCCCTGAGGCTTGCTTCTGGCAGAGAAGCAGGAGAGACACTGCTGAGAGTTGAGTGAGCAGAATGGGGAGAAGACTAGCCAATGGTGTAAGGTACTCAAGGTTGAGCATTTGAGGTAGAAACTTTGAATGAAATGTTGGGATAGTGTCTGTTTCAGGGATCTATAAAGTTGGACCCAAAGAGACATTGGGAGGAACAAGAGGTATGGTGAGAAGAGAGGGAATGTTGAAGGTAGGCATTCAAGAAGGGCAATGTGAGGGTAATGGTAGGGGAGGTTTCCCACAAGGGCTGAGCTGAGCTTGCTGATAGTTTGTCAAAGGATTACTCCCTAGATGTTGAGAGTTCACAGATTTTGAAATTTCTCCAATAACACTGCAAATTCTAATTTGGGGCAAAGGTTGTGTATGTGTGTGCACATACATATATATGTGTGTGTGTGTGTGTGCTCACATATATGTGTGTGCATATTTCCATATGTATACATATTTGCTTTGCCCTAACATCTAATATGTATAAATTATATTTCATTAGATAAGAATGAAATATTCCTCTTATAATACCTAAAAGCATTGCAGATAAATCTGAAATTATCTTTAACCCAACACACACCTCCTAGCCCCTGAAGTAACCATTGCCAGTAACTTGGTACATATACTTCCATAACTTGTTCTGTACACCTACACCCAGATACATGCTTGTATAAAATATATAGAATAGTTGTAAGTGTGAACACATTATTTTGCAACTTGCTGGGATGTGGAGACAGCATTTTGGCCCATTCTAACTTAATTTATTTTAGAGTTTTATGGATTTCAATGTAATTTTTAACTGCACCACTAATCTGAGAGTACTGTCCCCTTATAAATAAATCAGAAAAAAGCAAGAAATTGCAGAAAAGGTTAAAATTTCCTGTGTCTGCCTCTTCAATTCTATTCCTCTCTTCTCCTTTTGAGAGGTAAATCCTGTCATCATTTTTGAGGGCATCCTTGGCAATAGCTATATTTTATACCTTCTCTGTATCCCCATTAATTTTTCAACATCTAACTGCAGGTGCTGTAGTTACAGAGTCTTAGAGCCAAAAAGATATTTCATAGATTATCCTGTCCAGTCTTCTATTGTACAGATGCAGAAATAAATCAAATGCCTGGTCTCAGGTCACACTACTTACCTTGGCCTTGGTTGCTGTGACCCTTAGCTAGTGTGTTCCTCACTTTACCAATCAGTGTTACTTCTAGTAACTTCTGCCAATATGGTTTAAATTGAAAGCTTCCTTTCATTCACAAAGAGTCTGTGGAATTCTCTCTTTTGCCAAGATGTAGGCTTTGAGGAGGAAAGAATTGGACAACTAATGTCAAGCCCCAGCTATGTAAGGAGCTGCACTTCCTGTTCCTTTAGCATCTGAGAGCACCAGGAAGAGTGGGGCCTAGGGCTGACTCCCGGTACTGCAGGTAAGAGGGGCCTTGGCCTCAGCTTTCTGAATCCCTCAGTGGGGCAAGGTTTTCATTTTGAGGCCAACTGTTTGAAGACCAGCTCCCACCTTTTAGCTTTCTAATGATATCAGAGGCAGAAAGAGCACAGCTTGACTCTTGAATTCCAGGTTTAGTTCATTTCAGAGATAAGCAGACAGGAAAAAAGAAAGAGAAGAAAAAAACCCTTTGGCTCACAAAGTAAGAATCTTTGAAATAAAAGTTCTGCAGAGAGTAAATATGAAGCCCCACAATGGCATCTCTAGAGCTGCATTTCAGAACACAAGGACACTTCCACTCTGTGACAGAAAGTTGAGAGATTTCAGGCTCCTTAATTAAAACACATTTCAAGAGTCAGTGGGAGGCACCTGCACAGCCCCTACCTGAAGATGCCGATTTACAGAAAAACTTCCAGCAGTGGGATTCATACAAGGGACACACTGGCAATTGTGAGTTTCTTTTCAAACCAGCCTCTGTCTGTCATACCTATGTAGTTACAAAATCAAAAAGGATAATAAAGTTCAATTGTATATTCACAGTTTGATATTTCTATTGACAGGTCTTACACAAAAACACCATTTCAGGAACCTCTGAATCTGTGTCCCTCTCTGAAAGGTACTGAAAGGCTCTCCTGGGTTGCAAATCCCACCCAACAATCCCTCTAAATCTGAATCTATAAAGTGGCCCCATCAAGGTTCAAAGGTGTCAAATTGGGCCTCCTCTCCCCAGGTTCTGTTTGTGATTTAAAAATATCACCCTGATGCTGAGGGGAAAGGAAGCCACCCAGCCCAGACTGCAGCCAAGGTACAATCGCAGCTCCGCAGGAGATCAGAGCAGTTAACCCAAGCGTCACCACACCTGGTGGAGCTGCCGCCTGCCTGAAGCCTTGGGCAGACCCGGACGACCCTCCTGTCTGCCCCGCTGCCCTCTCTTCACCATAGCCATCTGTACCAACTCCGACCATTCCCATGTTGTCAACATTCTCAAACAATGCCAACCTATCTCAGTACTATGGCAATGGTCTTCAGGGCCCACTAGAAAACTAGCATGCACGTGCCTCTAATTTTTAGAGATTTCTCTTGGAAAATAAGGGTGTGTGTTTGGCTGGATTCAAAACCAGCAAGTCTGTTCTTGTAATAGTGTATGGGACTAGGCTTATGCAACAGCAGAGCACATCTGAATGCAAAGATTAAATGGAGGAATGGGAGGGGGGGAACAGGTGCTCTTTTATAAAGGCTAAATTCCATATTTACCAAACTGATTTGCATGAGGCATATTTTCAATGAAAATATTGCTACTCATTTTGCTGCATTTGTGCAACAGAAGCATAAGGATGGAGCAGAAGAGGGGTGCGGTTCTCAAGCTGTCTACTTGTACCTACCCTTCAGCCAACAGTTAGGCGGCACACTTGGGAGATTAGTTTCTTCGCACTTCTGACATCCCACTGCCAAGATCACAGGACTTCAGAATTCCTCTAACCCATAACACAGCCTCTGGGTCAAGGGTTAGACGAGAAACTAGAAGGTAAGGTGAGAGGTCATTCACTCCATTGACTATCCCTGAGTAAGAACATCTAAACTATCTCAAAAGGTGAATTCTATTCTGCCTTAAGTTAATTCCACACCCTCGGTTAGTAATCCAAGACAGCATTATTCTTATGATCAAGAATGTCTTCCTCCTGTGTTAAACATTTTACTTATACTTTATTGCCTCTTCAGGTAAACCCCAAATAAAAAATTGCTGCAGATTGCATTGATTATTTTATTTACATTCTTAAATCGACCCTATGACATAGGTACTTTTACATCCTCCCTTTGCAGGTAAACTGAGGCAGAGAGAGGTGAAGAAACTGAGCCCCAGTTCATGCAGCTGATACATAGAAGACACGAGATTTAAATCCAGGCATCTGACTCTAGAACCTATATTCACTTCACCACCCCAAGATGTTACCTGGCAGTATCAGAAATGGTCATTTGCAAACAGAGCTACTAACAATGCATTAAGGATGCCCCGGAGAAATTGAACCTAGGCCAGAAACAAGAGGTAGAAATTGGAATAAGGTTAGCAGTTGGCTGATGCTGGAGCAACGGCTGACAGATCGCCCATGCAAATACAGGTAGGAACTGGATAAGCAGGTTCCAATGGGCAAGGCCAGTTACTTGAGTTTTTATAGTCTGCAGTCCTCAGAGTATGTTCCACCAGGGCAAATCCAGTGGACCTGAGTTCTTTAGGGGACTCCCCAAGGGATAGGAATGTTCCAGGATCAACATGAAGACCTTGATGCCTGGCTGGTCTTTCTGCCTCTGGTCTCTCTTAATTCTAGTACACTTGCCCCATCAGCAGATTCATCTCCTCTCCTTGATCACGCCACTCCCCGTCTCAAAAACCTTCCAGGAATCCCCACTCTCTAGGACACAAAACCACCCACCTCGAGTGTGATTCTGGGGCCTCTACACATGGCCCAAAACCTACCCTCACCACTCCAGTGCCGGGCTCTGCTCCCTCCCACAAAGCTACAGCACTGCAGTCCACCCCTGCACTTGCTCCCACTGCTTCCTGACCTAGAAGGACCAGTTTGCCTCCATCCTACTCATCATTTAGAAGCCTTCCAAGTTCTGCTTTTTCCAGGAAGCCTCTCTGGCCCCCTCACGCCAAAGAAAATGATGATTCTTAGAATAGCAGAGCCATTCAGACTTTTACGCTCTCTCCAGGATAAATCCTCTAATTCTGTAGGCACTTTCTCACAATAACTCATTTCTGCCTCTCATCTTGTTTGCTCTTTCTTATTCATAAGGGCTCTTTCTTATTCATAAGGGTTTTAACAGAGGCCCCACGAACATGGCAGAAATGACACAGAGTATCAAGCCCCAAGGATTTGTTACATGGACTCCGAACAGAGCGAGCTCACACCACAGACCATCCTGGATTCAGTAAGAATGTGGACAGACTCATGAGGGGCTCTTAACCTCATCTGCTGCCCCTGGAAGTATTCCGCAGGCTCCTTCAATGAGGATCTGGGCTGTAGAGACAGCTCCAGCCCAGGACAAGCCCAAGATGCAAAACTATGTAGACCTTGGATCCAGTGAAGGGCAGCTCAGAAAGTTCTGCCATAATTTCCTTTCAAAATGTGAAACAAGAAAAGGTCAGGAAGGACATTTGACAAATGAAAGAGGATATATTGTTAACAATTCTTCATTTAAGTTAGCAAACTTGGATAAAGAATGCTTTGATGATTTTAAGTACTCCTTTGGAACATTTTCTTCTGCTATAATAATCCATTCCATTGTGTTATAAAATAATTATAATCACCACTCAGTGTCCCAAGTCAGAGCAGGAGAAAAGAAGTATTAAAAGTGAGAGGTATTGGAAATACCTTACATGCTGGCATTCTGCTTTTTAAGAACTAGAAAGCAACATCTCTTTGTACTGTGATCACTGGGGCAAATGCTTACAATACCTCTGATATGATTGAACTGGAAAGCTGTACCATATAGAAGTGTTGTAAGACTGAAGAGCAAAAGGCTCAGTGGAGGATTCATTTGATGAAGGGAAGTGTCTCTCTGCTCAAGGGAAAATTAGCAATGGAGCAGAACAGAGAATGGGGCCACCTTTGAATGCTCAGGTTCTCCTTTCTTGGAAAGACACTGGGGAGGTGAACTGGGACTCCCATTCCCGCTATGATCCTGCTTGTACGGGAGAGTGGGTGCGACGGCAAAAGCTATGGCCGAGCCAGTGGCTTTCACAGACACAGAAGGATAAGGGACTGTGGTTTGACATAACCAGAGAGTAAATTCTTGATCAAGTGCACTTCCTAGTGTATGAATGAAGGTCCATGCCGAGGTTCCACATACATTTAGGAAAAAGAGCAGAAGCCTCTGTGGTTTAGGGAGAAGTGAATGGTACCTTGCAGGGTGAAATTGCCCAGATTTCGCCAGATCCTGTATTAGAGCTCTTGCATGGCCTATTTAGTCTAGGCCTGTATTCTCTTGCATAAACTTTTTGCAAAAATTTCTGCAACAGTGTTTGTCCCATGTTGTTGACGGAATTCACGCACAATGAACAGGAAATGGAGCACGGCACTAGGACAGAAATGATACTCTCAGGGTCCAGCCTAGGCAGACCTGGAGGATGCCAGTAGATTACAAGGGAAGGTAACCGAGGCTCCTGTATCGTGTGCCCTGTTGCAACAAAGCATCGCCTTCAGCTCACACCCCTGTGCCCTCGAGAACCCATTTGGGCCAAATGAAGCAAGCAGAACAAACTCAGGTCAAATTCACCGACCAGCCAGCGTTATGTGCTTGCGCTGGCTGAGAGAGGGTGCCTCACTCAGAAACGGCTCTGAAAAGCAGCGGGGAAGAGTTTCTGCCGGCAGTATACGCGCGGCTGTTCGCTTCCTACAAGGAAAGGTTATAAAGGGACTCCTGGTCAGTGGAAAGTGACTGGGCTGGGTGGCCAGGGACCTGCAGTAAGTAAGACCACATGTCAGAGACAGGGAGTACTGGGGAAGGAGTATATGGATGTGTCTGTGGGATCTTTGTGTTCACCAAAAAGCACACATCACAGAGGAGGTTCTCAACAACCAAGTGGACAATATGACTCTTCCCATCAGCCAGGTCTGCTCTCAACCAGTCTGGTGCCAGGGACACAGTAAGGGTTCCTGGAAACTTGGTGTTGTGATTACCACTGGCTTCCCTTGGACACCTCCGGCCAGGAAAGCAGCAGGCAAAGAAGGGAACTATTGGTGTCTGTGTGTGCTTTAGACACAGGCCAGGCCCGAACTGAGAGAAAGGAGAAGCTTTAAGCCAGATTGACTGAATACAAGCAGGTGTAGATAACTTATCCCTGAAAATTATTATATCTAAATTGTAATTAAAACCTAGAATATATGCCAGAGATGGCATTAAGGGTGGGAAAGATTGAAGGTTGTGGTTGGAGAAAAATAAGACTATTTTCTGTTTGTATGTTATCTACATGGTCTTTTCAATAAACCTGTTATAAATAGATTTCAGAAACATGGCGGGCAATCTCAGAAGAAACAGCTACAAGACAAGAACGGGTTTGCCTCTGGGGACCATGATTTAGAGCTGGAGAACTTTTTTTCCATTATGAGTTTTGCTCTGTTGATTTTAATTAAAATTATAGGGCGTAATTTTTGAACTAGATAGTCCTTGGAATCTTCTAGTCCAGGTTTCTTAATCTGGGGTGCATGGTAAGGAACCCATGAATGAGGTTCAAGGGGGTCCATGAATATCCTTGAAGATTTTCTATTCAAAATGTTGTGTATATGTACGTTTTCCAGGAGGGGAGGAGATACTTAGCTGTCACTGGATTCTCAAAACTTTTAAAATATGACTTAAGAAGTACTCATCTGATATCACTTATATAAAATAACAACAAAAGAATCCATACATTTGGAAAGGAATGTGTGTGTGTGGTGGAAATGAGTGGAATGTGCACTGCCCCATGTTGTTTACAGTAGTGACCACTCAAGGGTCCAGTGGGGTTGGGTGGCAGTCAATGAGGGCTTTCATTTTGTCCATATTGTTCAAGTTTTGTAAATGATTAGAACATATTAGGCATAGTTTATTATATTTAAAAACTTTTAAACTTTTCATTTAATTGATTTTTCTCATTTTACAGTTGAGAAAATGAGTTCCAGAGATGTGGTCTAATTGCCCAAGTCACACGGATTTGCAGAGGTGAGAAGAAGCCCGTCTCCAGCATTCCACCCTCATGCTCAGTCCAGTGCCCTGATGGCATTCTGAGCTGGTGGGAAGGGATGTCCACTACCCTTTGGGTTGATTCCCCTGCCAGGCACACTGTAAACTATTAAGTCAAGT
Source organism: Smutsia gigantea (assembly GCA_032199065.1). NCBI lineage: Eukaryota > Metazoa > Chordata > Mammalia > Pholidota > Manidae > Smutsia > Smutsia gigantea. The sequence continues at coordinate 97,615 of JAVSCE010005454.1, read as the reverse complement.
CGCATTGTGTTTACATGTGACAGACTGTTATCCAAGCCAAACGGTGTTAATAAATATCATAACAATACCATCACCATTCCTTACATACGATTAGAAGCAGGACGTAAAAGAAACTGACGCAGGATTTCCAGAGGCATTCCAGAGTTGTTGATTCCTGAACTCTCCTTGTTCTACCAAATGGCTCTGCCTGATCAGTATGAGCTCTAAAGTGTACCTGGTGAAGACCAGAAACTCCTCGTGGGCAGCACATGCTGAGTAATGAAGAGTAGGGACTCTGCAGTCAGACTACCAGGTTTGAATCTTTTTATCAATTCCCTGCCGTGTGACTTGTGCCAAGTGGCTCAACTCTTGAGTCTCAGTATTCTCATCTATAAAATGGGGATCATAACAGCACTACCCTACCTGTCAGGATTGTTGTAATGTGTAAAAGCTCTTAGCACTGTGTCTAGTATATTCATTGTTAGCGGTTATTCCAACCACGTGATTCTCAAAAGGGGATCTCCTTTTCAGGCGCAGAACAGCTTAGACAAAACCAGGAACTCTAAATGTGGGAATGGAGAGCGTCAGGGAACACCTACTCAAGGAGGAGGTTCAGGCCGGGTGTTCCCAGCTAAAGGCAAGATGTCAAAGAGGGACATTTCAGGGAGAAGTCCCTCGCTGCCCTCCTTGTCCCACTGTAGCCAGCTCCCCTGTGGAAAGATTTCTTGTCCCTCATTTTATGATTTTGTGGAGTGGGAGTAGGTAAAACAGATGATGAGCCCCCAAAGAGTAGATGCAGAGAAGAGGGAAACTTGAAGGTCTCTTCCTCACAAGCAACAATTCTAAACTTACTGGCAGACGCAGTCCAAAAACTTAACACCATCAGCCTCTCTCCATTGCTATAACGTGGCATGGGGGTCTCCCTTGCATGGGGCTCCTCTACTTCAGGGTGCATAAGAATGAGCAGGTGTGCCTATAAAAATGGAGATTCCCAGGCCATTCCCCTTGAAATTTTGATTTAGTAATCTAGCATAGCTAGCTGAGTTTGCTGGCGGAGTTTCTCGGTGTGCCTTCTGACCACCTGTCTCAGAATCACCTGCGGGTTTGTTTAAAAGTGTAGCTTCCAGGATAATCCTGATAAACATTGCAGTGTGAAAACCACCGGAAAAACCTTTGTAAACTTGGCCTCTTCTGGAGCAGATCAAATAAACAGCAAGGTTATGAGCGATTCATCGTGTATCCCTACCAAGGCGCAGAGCGATTATAGCCATTCTTTCCTGTCCTTGACAGTGGGGATCAATGCTTAGAAGGCTAGAACACCTGTCTATTTTCCACTGTTGGAGTCTAACTTAATAATACAAGGTTGGAATCTTCCTTCTCTTTTTGAATGATCAGGTTATAGAGTCAAGAGTTACTTTATGGTGTTGATGTATCAAAAAAAAATCACATTGATCTAGGACTAGCCCAGTCAAGAATCGTGTGTTATTTATTGGTAACTACAGTTAAGAAGAGCTCATTAAAATGTCAATACTTGCCTAATGCTAACAGAGGGTGACATTTTTATGATGCGATAAGCTCTCATTTCCCAGCACGGCAGATCAGGCTGCACGAGGGCTGACGGATCCTTGCAGGGATCAGATTTGTACTGTCCAACATTTCAAATAAAATTACCAGACTGAAAACCTTTTTGCACAGATTAATGAGACTTTAAGTGAGATAATCAGAAGGCAGATCCAACCACTCATGTAAGAGCTCTCTGGTTAAAAAACAGACTGCTCAGTGAGAAAAAGACCAACAACCCAATAGAGAAATGAGCATAGTACAGGAGGAAATGCTCAGCTTTATTCATAACAGAAGAAATGCAAAATCCAAGACACCATTTTTCATTTCTTAGATTGGTAAAGATCAAGAAGTGTGATAGACAACAGTCCTGTATCTTGTTGCTGAGAATATAAGTAAAAGAGAGTTTTTGAAGGGATCATTGGCTGTGTTTATAAGAAGTTTAAATGTGATGAAATAGAGTCAGCAATTTTATTTTTAGGAATTCTTGCTACTTTTAGGATATATGTATAATGATAATCATTTTAGCATTGTTTATAACAAGTGGCTAGGGACAATCTAAATGACCACCAACAATTAAATATTGCTAAATATTTAAATAATTAATAGTTAAATGGTTAACTATTATTAAATACATTTTTGTATTTCCACATAATAAAACACTATTCAAACATTAGAAATAAAGAACCGCATCTAAACAAACTAATATTGAAGAAGTTCTATGGTCTGAGACCTACACTTAAGTGGTAAACCAAAGAAAGTGACTGTTTTTGTTTCAGGAACTGTTTTCCACATCTGTTAATTAATTTAACCTTCATATCATACAAATCTGATAACATAATGTCCCAGCTACAGTGAGAAGGGAACTAAGGCCCAGAGAGGTTTACTAACTTGCCCAAGATTACACAGCTCTCATAGAGCAGAGTTAAGGACTCAAACCCAAACTCCAGAGCTCAGAGTTTGTGCTTTTAACCATTATGCTGAAGTGTGTATAGTATACCGCCATATTTATCTCTATGCATATACACATCATACACATACATATGCAGAGACTCTTTCCAAAGCACAAATGTGAAAACAATAAATGGTGCTACCTTTGGTGATGAACTAGTCAGAGGGTCATTGGGAGGGAGACATTCAAATTGTGTTTCACTCCTCAAATTTTTTAGTTCGACATATACGTTCTTCCTTTACCCAACAGCCCTCCACTAAGAAACAAACAGACCACCTGATAGACACAATAAAAACAGATCACAGCCAATGCTTGTGTAGGTCATGGAAATCGGAGTGCCTCTAAGGTGGGCTGGAGTCAAAAAGGACCCTCTTCAGGGATTGAAAAATTGGGTATAGACACACTTCAGGTCCTGCTTTTTCCTTTTTTTTAGTTTTATCCCTATTTTTTAAATTAAGGTATCATTGATATACAATCTTATGAAGGTTTCACATGAGCAACATTGTAGTTACTACATTCACCCATATTTTCAAGTGCCCCCACACACCCCATTGCAGTCACTGTACATCAGCATAGCAAGATGCTGTAGAGTCACCACCTGTCTTCTCTGTCTTTCCCATGATCCCCCCGCACACCATCTGTGTCAATCATACTGCCCTTCAATCCCCTTCTCCCTTCCTCCTACCCTCTTTCCCCCACCCCTCCACTTTGCTAACTGCTAGGCCCTTCTTGGAGTCTGTGAGTCTGCTGCTGTTTTGTTCCTTCAGTTTTGCTTTGTTGTTATGCTCCACAAATGAGTGAAATCATTTGGTACTTGTCTTCTCTGCCTGGCTTATTTGACTGAGCATAATACCCTCTAGCTCCATCCATTGTTGCAAATGGTAGGATTTGTTTTCTTCTTATGGCTGAATAATATTCCATTGCATATATGTACCACTTCTTTATTCATTCATCTACTGATGGACACTTAGGTTGCTTCCATTTCTGGTCTATTGTAAATAGTGCTGCGATAAACATAGTGGTGTGTATGTCTTTTTGAATCTGGGATCTTGTTTTCTTTGGGTAAACTCCTAGGAGTGGAATTCTGGGTCAAATGGTATTTCTATTTTTCATTTTTTGAGGAACCTCCATACTGCTTTTAACAATGGTTGAACTAATTTACATTCCCACCAACAGTGCAGGAGGGTTCCCCTTTTTTCACATTCTCACCAGCATTTGTTGTTCCTTGTCTTTTGGATGTTAGCCATTCTACCTAGTGTGAGGTGATATATCATTGTGGTTTTAATTTGCATTTCCCTGATAATTAGTGATGTACAGCATCTTTTCATGTGCCTCTTGGCCATCTGATTTTCTGCTTTGGAGAAGTGTCTGTTCATATCCTCTGCCCATTTTTAAATCGGGTTATTTGCTTTTTGGTTGTTGAGGCATGTGAGTTCTTTATGTATTTTGGATGTTAACCCCTTATTGGACATATTCTCCCATACTGTGTGATGCCCTTCTGTTCACTGATGGTGTCCTTTGCTGTACAGAAGCTTTTTAGCTTGATGTAGTCCCACTTGTTCATTTTTGTTTTTGTTTCCCAAGGAGATGTGTTCAGAAAAAAGTTGCTCATGTTTATATTCAAGAGATGTTTGCCTATGTTTTCTTCTAAGATTTTTATAGTTTCATGACTTACATTCAGGTCTTTAATCCATTTTGAGTTTACTTTAGTCTATGGAGTTAAACAGAAATCCAGTTTCATTCTCTTCCATGTAGCTGTCCAGTTTTGAGTTGTTGAGAGGCTGTCATTTCTCCATTGTATATCCATGGCCCCTTTATCCTAAATTAATTGGCCATATATGTGTGGCTTTATATCTGGACTCTCTGTTCTGTTCCATTGATCTATGGGTCTGTTCTTGTGCCAGTACTAAATTGTCTTGATTACTGTGGCTTTGAAGTAGAGCTTGAAGTCAGGGAGCATAATTCCCCCTGCTTTATTCTTCCTTCTCAGGATTGCTTTGGTTATTCAGGGTCTTTTTTGGTTCCATATGAATTTTAGAACTATTTGTTCTAGTTCATTGAAGAATGATGTTGGTATTTTGATAGGGATTGCATTAAATCTGTAGATTGCTTTTAGGCAGGATGGCCATTTTGATTTTGACAGTATTAATTCTTCCTATCCACGAGCACGGGATGTATCTCCATTTATTGGTGTCTTCTTTAATTTCTCTCATGAGTGTCTTGTAGTTTTCTGGGTATAGGTCTTTCACCTCCTTGGTTAGGTTTATTCCTAGTTATTTTATTCTTTTTAATGCAATTTTAAAGATAATTGTTTTCCTGATTTTTCTTTCTGCTAGTTCATCATTAGTATATAGAAATGCAACATATTTCTGTGTATTAATTTTGTATCCTGCAACATTTCTGAATTCAGTTATTAGTTCTGATAGTTTTGGGGTGGATTCTTTAGGGTTTTTTATGTACAATATCATGTCATCTGCAAACAGTGAAAGTTTAACTTCTTCCTTACTAATCTGGATGCCTTTTGTTTCTTTGTGTTGACTGATTGCCGTGGCTAGGACCTCCAGTAATATGTTGAATAAAAGTGGTGAGAGTGGGCATCCTTGTCTTGTTCCCTATCTTAGAGGAAAAGCTTTCAGATTTTCTCTGTTTAGTAAGATGTTGGCTGTGGGTTTTTCTATATGGCCTTTATTATGTTGAGGTACTTGCCCTCTATACCAATTTTGCTGAGAGTTTTTATCATGAATGGATGTTGAATTTTGTCAAGTGCTTTTTCAGCAGCTATGGAGATGATCATGTGGTTTTTGTCCTTCTTTTTGTTGATGTGATGGATAATGTTGAGGAATTTTTGAATGTTGTACCATCCTTGCATCCCTGGAATAAGTCCTACTTGATCATGATGGATGATCTTTTTGATGTATTTTTGAATTTGGTTTGATAATATTTTGTTGAGGATTTTTGTATCTATGTTCATCAGGGATACTGGTCTGTAATTTTCTTTTTTTGTGGTGTCTTTGCCTGGTTTTGGTATCAGAGTGATGCTGGCCTCATAGAATGAGTTTAGAAGTATTCCCTCCTTCTTCTACTTTTTGGAAAACTTTGAGGATGCGTATTAGGTCTTCTCTAAATGTTTGATAAAATTCAGTGGTGAAGCCATCTGTCCAGGGGTTTTGTTCATAGGTAGTTTTTTTTATTACCAATTCAATTTCACTTCTACTGTTTTTTAAAACAAGGAATTTTATACAAAGAATTAAAATTGTGTTTGCCACAGATTATGGACTGTTTGAAGACCTGGATTTTATCTGTTTGGTTTCCACAGTGAGGGATTAAATTTTCCCTGAGACTGTTAACTTCCATGTACATTTTCCCAGTAGTCTTCCTCAGTTGGGGCCTAGAGTCAGTGTGGAAATCCCAAAGGGTGATCTACTGCAGGTCCCAGAACACTTGTGGGGTATACAAAAGGCCAGTGTAGGGTCGTTTTGAAAGCTCTGATTCAACCAATGTCTGTTTCACCCATTTTAAGGTTTGGAATTTATAGAAACAGAAATGCTAGACAGCCCAGACATAAGATGAAACAAGCCATTTACCTGAGCCACTGAAACCCAGTGTGGAGTTTGCACAGCCACTCAAGGGCAGTTGCAGGTATACCAGAGGACTCAACGGACCCTGGGAGAGGAGGGCTGCTTACTTCAGACCCACTGAGGAGTGAGGAATGAAGGCCAACCCACAGGCAGAAGGTGAATCATGAGAAGAGGGAGTAAGGAGAGAACAGGGGCCTGGATAATCCCATCTGGGCTCCGGCATCCAGCTGTGCCACTCTAGTTTTCCAGGCTATGTAAGTCAATAAATTCTGACCCTTGCAATTGAAACAGTCCAAATTAATACAAATTTTATTTGTTTTAAGCCTCAGTAAGATTTATGGAGTATGGAGAAAATAAAAAAATCAACAATTTCGATGTTTTTATCCTAGGTAGCCAGGTGTATTGAACATAGGTGGCTAGCACCATAGGTATAGTTTTGATGAATGAATGAATGAATGGATGATGCAAGATAAAGGGAAAGTGTGAGAGTACTGACACTACTTGTTTTCAAATGTAGCATTTTAAATAAAAAATATACATATTGTATAAATAAAGTTCTGTCTAATCCATACTATACAATTTTAACTACCCACTGCTATGAAATTGGTGTCAATATTCATAGGGGAAAAACAAACTTCAAACAGTGAAGAAAAGTAGGGAGGGAGATGAAGGGTACATTAGATGTTTGTGACAAAAATGTAATTTTTCTTTATAGCCCTCCAAAATAACTAGAAATAGATTTCAATCCCATTAAAATATGGTGGGCATTATGTAATCTGTGATCACTTCCATTAGCACAGTGTCCCAGTCTTTTGGCAAAGATAGTAAACTGACACCCGAGGGTGTCTTTTTGCTTTCGTTTTTAGATGTGTTCAAAACTTAACTTGAGCTATAGCAGTAGATGCAAAAAGGTGTAGCTCCATGAGAAGGTATCTGCGAGACAGCGTCACAGGCTGAGCCGAATTCTTATCACATGCACCACGGCACACATCCCTCTTAGGGAGAGTATAGTTTATGTCTCCTCTCCTTGAACTTGGGAAGGCTTTTGATTTGGTTTTAACCAATAGAATGAAGCAAATGTTACTGCGATTTCTGAAGCTAGGTGATAAAGGTCAGGCAGCTTCTGCAGCATTTTTGGAGTACTAACTCTGGAACCCTGAGATGCTGTGGAAGCAGTTCAACTGCCTCAAGGCCACGATGCTGTGAGGAAGACCAACAAGTCCACAGCGAGAAAACAAATGGAGAAACCTAAGACCACAGGAATAGAGAGAGAAATGACTGGCCAGTCCCTGGCTGTTCTAGACACCCAGTTGCAAGCAGGTGACTCCAGCCACTGTTGGACTGTAACTGCAGGAAAGAACTGCCTGATCAAGCCCTTCCTGAATTCCAGATGCACAGAAACCATGGAGCAATTTGCTGCCCAGCTGTCATAACCAGAAGAGTTATGTAGTCATTGGAAGGAATTTTTAGCTATTATCATATCTTTTGATAGCCTGGAAAATTTGTTAGGCTCCAAATCTATTTCACTAACTCCAGAATGGGTCCCCGCTAAACATAATTGACTTTGCTCCAAAGATCAAACGCTTAGAATATCTCACATAAGCAGTTTGAACTGCCTGTAATATGACACTCTGCCTCTGTAAAGAGATATAGAAACATAGATTGAGCCTCTATTCAAAGATACAGGTTTATGCAATTAGTAGAACTTAAATACTAATGTAAATTGCCTAGATTTGTTTTTAATCATTCCTTTAGCAAAGACTGAAAAAAAAGAATTATTATGTTAGCTTTAACTACTGGAAATTTAAAACTGTTACATATATACCAACATGAGGCTTCTTGTAGTCTTAATTTTCCAATAACAATGAAATATTTTTGACAGTGCCCAGATTAGGTACTGAATAAATGTTCTAGTAAGATTACTTTATGTAGCTTTTGTAATTCAATGTGGTGGAATATTGCATTTCCCTGCCACTGAAAATAGAGTGAAATGCAGTTATTAGAATTATTGCAATATCTATATGCACATTTTCAAATATAAATGGCATACTATAAACATAAATCATTCAACTAGAGTGCAATTATGTTGAAATAATACAGTGTGGACATAAATGAAGAGAAATGATGTTGAACTGCTTTTCCAGCTACAAGATTTAAATTTCTACCACAAAGATCAGAATCATAATTGGAAAACTGAGTAAATACTGTGGCAATAGTTTTAACCTGAGAAAAGCACCAATTTCTTTGCAACTGAAATTGTAGATATACATTCCTATTTATCTCCCCAGGCACTTGCTTTGCACTGCACAAAATAGTCATATCACTAGCAGAAACGAAGTAGGATGTTAGCATAAATCGGAGATAAAATTTAAATCTGGTGAGATGGTTAGAACTAAAAGGAAGCAACGGCTTTGTTTGAAAGGCTCCAAAGAAGAGGCAAGATAGAGGGGTCCCTTAATGTACCATTATCTATACCAGCCCACAGGAAATCAGAATGCACTGTAGATTGCATGTCAAATATGAAAATTTTCTACACTTTGCAAAATGAGTGAACTTTGTACCCTCACCTGCACTGCACCTGTCTGGCCTCACATGGGTGCCGCATCACAAGAGGGTGAAATATAGACCAGGAAAGCATGAAACTTGCTTCCTGTTGTGAGGCAGAAAACCAGGAGAGCTTGTCCATTGGTGCCAAGAAGACCATTTTGACAGCTGCCAAAGCTACGGTCCTATTGCAGCTGTGGGCAGCCATGAACATTCGGGATGGGGAGGAAAGCATGAGGAGGGACAGGAAGACCAAGAAGAAAGGGTAAAAGCGGCTCCGTAACCTTCTTGTTCTCACTGCTAAAGCACATCATTTGTAATCGTGAGAACCTTCAGGAGGCTTCTAGAATGTCTAGGCCGGTCTATCTTAACTCTATGAAGCCAACGCCGGTGTCCCATCTTATGATTAATCTTGTATAATGTCATCTTTATATTCTGGGAGTGAAACGCAACCCACCTAGGCACAGAATTTTTTAAAGGCCCATAGGCAAGTAAAGTACAATCACAGAAGATGCACTTCAACATATAGATGCTCAGGTATGCACAGTGCTCTCAGGGGCAGGCAGAATCCCCGCAGGTAGGCTTGAGAGCTGCCAGCCCAGACCCGGAGCCACGCGCTGTTGTACTGGCATGTTCACTACCATGAGTTGTGGTGCAACTTTCCAAAATTTGGAGCGACTTTTGGTCAAATTCCAAATGAAACAGCATAGCCTTCCCATGATTTACACATATTCCAGAAAAATAGAGCATTACTAAAACTTTACAAAGTACTTCATGTTTATATGTAGAAGAATAGTTAAACAAAAAAGAGTGTGTGGCATATTTTTCAACCATATGTCCAGTGGGGGCTATTTGAAAGTCAGGCAGGACACGGAGCAGTTTGCCAAGGCATAGGGCTGAATATCCCGGCCCGCAGTCTTACTAAATGTCAGTAGTGCCCCCCAACACCATCCTTGCCATCATCTGACAATTAATTTGTCCCTATGAATTTCCCAAATACCATTGATTTAGATGAATCAAAGCTCTGGCTTTTATTTAGATAGGTTCATGTTCTCCCAACCACTGAGAGTCTCCCTTTTGCTGGTTTTGGAGAAAGGATACCAGGAGTCTAAAAGTTAGAACAGGAGCTCAAACACCAGGGACTTTGAGGATAGGGTTGCAGAAGGGCTGAGGAACCCAGCAGAGTGTCCCACTGGAGTTAGGCGGGCTTGGGATGAATTTCCATCTCCATTAAACTGCGAGCTGGGATGGCGGAATGTGGGGGTTGCAGGCATCCCCGAGTTCCTCTCCTTAGTTTAATAGAGTTAAGAATGTTCATAAAAAGCCACCCAAGATTGTTCTTCCTGAACCATCCACATTACCTTGGGGCCGTGTGGCCATGGCAACAGCCAGACAAGGGAATGAGCAACAGTGTTCATAAGAATCTGATGCTTTCCTGTGTCCCGGTTCAGGTCTCTCCTCTGTCTCTGACTCGACCACGGTTGGGTGTGGCGGGGAAGAAAGCGGGGTGCCATGGCAGTGAGGGAAGAGCTCCTAGCTGGGCTCGCTTTCTCAGGGAGTCAGGAGGGTTCCCCTCCGGCACTGGCTCTTCATCCTTTCAGGGAAATCTTTGCTTTTTCATGAACAGAGCTAAATTCTCAGCATGGCTGCAGCTTGCCAAAAAAAAACCATGTTTCTTTTCCATACACACACAAAAAGCAAAGGATGGGGTTGGTTTCTATGTCACTGAGCCAAAGGCAATCCCCATGAATTCCCCACTTAGATTCCCTCTGGAGCCGGGCAGGACGCTGTCTAGCGCTGGAGGCATGCTAGGCCAACTCAGGAGCAAAGTCAGAGTCTTCTCCCACTAGGCACAATTCGTTGATGGAGACTGTCTAGCTGGTGACCCCACGCCCCAAACAAATGAATGAACATAGTCACTAACCACAGGCCCTGGCAGGTGATGGTGGGATGTGACCTGCTTGGCTACACTTTCCAGCAGGAAGGCAGAAGCACCCCAGCTCAGTGTCCCCACGCCAGTTCTGTGCTGTCCTGTAGAGGCGAGTTTTGCTTCCTTCTCGTTGGTCCTCCCCTCCTTCCTCTCCTGAGTCAATCGTTCTAGCAGCGGGAATTCATCCTCCTCCTCACCCCACTACTGGCCAGCTCTCTCGAGAGTAATTTCCCCTCCTAAGAAACCCAGGAATCCCTTGCTCCAACTGAGCTTTCCTTTCCCTAGCTCAATGTTAAATTTCTGGCCTCTCTGCTATTAGCTTTCTGATTTCTAAATGGCATTTGCTGCTTCCTGATGGGGCGTGGCCAAAGGCCGGACTCATGCCTGAGAACTCATCTTAGGTCTGTTGTGCAGTTGGTCACAGACCCGCAGTGCTTGAGACCATGGACAGCCTCTAACATGAGGTTCCACTGACTCTCTCTCTCTCCATTACTTTTCCTCTTTAGGTGCCTTTGTCTGCAACATTTCCATGGCCCTGGCCACCATTTTTTGAGAGAAGACCAGTTTCTGGAAGCTTTTGGTCTCCACCAGGAACTCCAGTGCTTGACTGGCAGCTGGTGCCTGAATAAGCTTAGCCTGTAAGAGATTCTTTCTAGGCAGGTAGAGCAGACATGAGGATCTTTGATCAGACTGAGCATATCTGCCAACATCCCCTATTGCCTTTGCGGGAAAAATTTCAGTATTTAAACAAATTGTCTGTGTTTGGTGCTGGTTTGGCCAGAGATACCCAGGGATCTTTCTGCCTTTTTTTCCTATCTGGATTTCTATCTGAAATCTTCCATCTCAAACATCCTGCTGTCTTCAACAGGAATGAAGCTGATTTCTGAGATGTTTCCGTAACTTCCTTCTCCCTGTAGATGGTATTGCAAGGTCTGTACCAGCCTGTGCTGGGTCTGTGGCTCCTCTGGGACAAGCTCTTACAGTTTGGCACTTACTGGGAGCAAGCCCACCCTGGCTCAGTTCTAAGGTAAGTGATTCACACTGAGATGCACTGTGTTCTGCCCCCAAGTCCAGACTCTCCAGTGTCAACTGGAGTCACCCTGCCCCATACAATACAAAGCTGAATCCAAACCCCATGTGGAAAGTATTAAGGACTTCTGGAAATTTCTGGAAATCCTAGAGGGCTTTAAAGTCTCATACTCAGTTACTTCTGCCCCAGAGCTCGGGCTACCACTAAATTAGTTCAATTTATGGCTTGATGATAAAGCAAGGTATGTTTCCTCCCAGGTATGAAACCCAGCTCCTTTCCTTGACACACACATATGCACAAGTTCACTCCTTGATACATTCACTCATAAAACGTGCATGTTCCCATGGAGCTTATATTTTAGTGAAGGAAGATGTATGATAACACAAAAACCAAGTAAATCCACAGTTTGTTAGAGAGTGATTAGTGCTACAGACTGACAGCACATTGCATGAAAACGTCACCTCCAAAGGAGCAGGGAATTTTGTTTGTTGTGTTATTTTGTTCAATGACCTATTTCCAACATCTAAAGTAAGTCCTAGCCATCTTAGGGTGCCCCCCACAAATAAATTATGTTCCCATTACTAAAAAGAGACAGAATACCAATATATCTGTTTTGCCACCTGACTTATAATAGGTAGCATTCTGTCAAGGGCTTGCTCTAAGCCCAGTAGTAAGTGCTGACCTGCAGAGGGTGACCATGATCCTGGGTAAATGATGTTATCAAGGATATCTTCAATCTGCAGAAAATATTGTTAGGTTTCTGGCCTTCATAGATAACCTGCATTAGTTCTCCTACCTTTCACAACAACCTCTGATGAGAATATTCTCCCTGTGTTACAGATAGGGAAACTGAGGTTTAAACACATTAAGTGACTTGTACCTGGTCACACAGCTCTAAGGGCACAGCTGATTCAGAAGCACATCTATCTTACTCCAAAGGCAACTCTTACATGCCCACCACATGCCCTACTGCATCCTGTATGGACTATTCTAGAACCTCACAGCCTGAAAAGGTACACGTGCTTTTTTTTTTTAAGGTAAGGAAAATACATTGGATGTTTTTCCATCAATTGTCATAGAAGTCAATAAAATAAGGACCCACCTTCTTTAAATTACAATCACTAAAGCAGTTTAGAACCTTGCAAAGTATCTTCCGTAAGACAGAATATTTTTGTAATTTTTAAAAAGAAAACAGCATTTAGCTGGTGACCCCAAATTGTCATTTGCTCGTGGACTTTAAAATTCAGTCTCAATACGAGGTGCCTCTGAGCGAGATTCCATCATCGATCCTTCCTGCCACAGCCACGTGTTCCTTCCCTGGGTGGCTCTTGATCTTGTCCTGTAAGCTGCCAAGAGCTCGGTCTCTCCCCCAGATGGGGAGGAGGAACGAGCCTTTGGCAGGTTTCTCTATCTCACTCGGAGAGTTATACGAAGTTTAGTCACAGCACATTGTGGGGACAGGAAAGAGTCATAGGAAAAACAGCAGTCCAAGCCAGCCTGCTTCTGACGCCCCAGACACAGTCTCCGTCATGCTCCAGTGTCTTGCTTACTCTGGATACATCAGTCACCCCGCTGTTTTCCCAGAGTGGTGACATTTTTCTTTAGCTGGGCCATAAAGCTTGAATTTGGAAAGGAGAACCGTGGGAGAGTGAGCCAGGGAGCGAACACCAGCTGGGGACAGCATGATCTTGAAACCGCTTTGCTACAGATCTGGGGGTCATAATATAGTCGTATTTTCCATCTATGCAGCTTTCCCTTCCCTTTCCGGGGCAATGTGAATTGTAGGATTTTGTGAGAAAACACTATGGACAACGAGAAACCAAGGAAGAGAATGACTCCAAGAAAAGACGAAACAACTACATCTATTAACAAAGAGCAAGGAAATGAGAAAAAAATACACAAACTTGCTGGAGGGCAGGTTGACGAAATATACAAAATTCATCAAAGATGTATATGTATATAACTGTGACCCACTTCAAGGAATTTCTCTTAAGGAAGTAATTAGGGAAGTCAATAAATATTTAGTTTCAGAAATGTTTATCCTAACTTTGTTAATGACAGAAAAACTGGAAACAGTATAGACATTCAATAACAGAAAGTTGGTTTAGACAGTTCTGGTCTGTCCTAATGGTGGAATACTATGTGGCCATTTTAACTAATACCATAGAAATTATTTATTGATCTCAAAAAAAAAAAAGATTCCTTAAATATTTTAGAGTGTAAAAAATCATTACAAAAATAGTTGGGGGAAATTCTGCTTCTGGACAAGGTAACAGTAACCGGATTTACCCTCCTGCCAGAAACAACCAAAACACAGACAAAATACCATAACAATGATTTTCAAGATACTGTACTTTTGTCAACAAGGGACAACAATTTCCCAGAAATGGGAAATAAATGAGGTAAGAAAGAGTAAAAATGTAGATTATCAAAATCAGAAATGAGAGTGGCGACTTCATTACAGAAGAAAAAGGGGATATTGTGAATAACTTTATGCTAATACATTCAACAATCTAGAAGAAATGGATAAATTCTTTGAAAGAGACAAAAAAATACAAAACAAAGTTTACTCAAGAAGAAATACATTACTTGAATAGGCCTAAATCTATTAAGTCATGGAATTTGGAGTGTAAAATTTTCCAACAAAGAAAATTCTAGGCCCAGATTGCTCTTCTGGTGAATTCTATAAAATATTTAAGAAAGAAGTAATACCAGTTCTGTATAAAGTTCCAGATAACTGAAAAGAGGATAAAACTTCCAAATACACCCCATGAGATCAGCATTACTCTGATACCATGAAAATTAATTGCTGTAATTCACAATATAAACAAACTGTCAAAGGCATGTGTCTACAGAAAGAACTGTACACAAATGTTCATGGAAGCCTTATTTATAATAGCCAAATGAAAAAAAACAAACCAAATGTCCTTAACAGGTGAGAGGGTAAACAAACCGCAGTATTTCATACAGTGGAATCTATTCAGCAAAGAAAAGGAATAAACTATTGCTCATACTACAACCTGGGAGAATCTCAAGGAAATTAGGCTAAGCGAGAGAAGCCGGATAAGAAAGAGTACACAGTGTTTGATGCCATTTATATAGCATTCTAGAAAATATAATGACAGTAACAGAGAACAAGTCTATAGTTGCCCAATAGTGGGACAGTGCGGGAGGCAGGACAGAGGAGTACAGCAGAGCACCAGGACACTTTGCAGGTGATGGGTTCTGTCCATTATCTTAATTGTGATGACGGTTTCAAGCTGTATGCACATGTCAACAAATTAAATTGTACTTTTAAAACGTGTCATGTATTGTCTGTCAATTATTCATTAATAAAACTGCTAAAAATAGTATAGTCTTATTTTGGTAAAATTATGCGTATTTATACAGTTGGGAGACAGCATATACACTAAAAGATCGAATCATAGTTTATTTTTCTTCTCTCTTCTTCTTCTCTTCTTTTCCTCATCTTCCTCTTCTTTTGCTTATTTACAATTTTTGGTTTTCCAAAAATGACATGTATTATGTGTGTAATGAAGAAAAAAATGAGAACGACATGGAGCAAGGAACCAGAGATAAAGGAAAGGAAAGCTAGTAACAAAATCAGAAGAAAGAAAAGGAGACACATTTGGAGGAATTATAAAGAGCATCTCTTTTTCTAGAACAAAGATTTTAATAAAAATTCATCAGGAATAAAAACTTTAAGGATCAAATTGATGGACTTTCATGCAAACCAAGTTGTCAGAGATTTCCAGGGCAGTTTGACCTGACTATTGCAGTTTCAGAGTGCGTACATAAGTAATTACGGATAGTTATTTTCCAAGCAGAAACTTCAATGCACTATGCAGTAGTATAGTAGAAAACAAGTCCAACTATTGGCTGCAGGTTCGGA
The DNA here is from genome assembly GCA_032199065.1 of Smutsia gigantea. Classification (NCBI taxonomy): domain Eukaryota; kingdom Metazoa; phylum Chordata; class Mammalia; order Pholidota; family Manidae; genus Smutsia; species Smutsia gigantea. Next base: position 82,150 of record JAVSCE010005454.1, on the reverse strand, counting down.
AAAAAACAAAATAATTTTCTACATAGTAATGAATTTCCAGCTAAGAGAGAGGATGGACAGCCTAGGTCAGATTTATTGCCAAAGGCAATTCTGATAAACAGTTTTCTGTTTTGGGAAGAATTCGCTGTTGCATTATTACAGTTGACATACTTAGTGACCTAGATTATTTTCTGGAATCAAAAGGATTGTACAAATGACATTTTTGTGTTAGAGCTGATAGCTGGTAAAACCGTGACAAGAAGGTACTAGAAGATCAAATGTTTTACTAAATCCCAAAACCCTAAGACAGAGCAGCACGCCAAAGCAGGATACTTCAACTATTTCCTGTTTTGTAAAATACCCCATAGATGACACTGTTGATTAGTGCAGGGATGGGAGAGTGCCACTCAGTGGTCACGTTCACAGTCTGGGGAGTCAGAAAATGCAAGTTCAGGTCCCAGCTCCACCACTTTCAAGGTGGACATAGCACTTTATTTTTCTCATCAGCCTGTTAAAAATTCCAAGAGTTAGCTATGGGATGAGATGAGATAACACATGAAAGGCGCTTATGTTTAAAATGTCATACTCACAGTAAAGTCCTTGGTAAATTTTAGAATTTTTGTTCCATTCATAAATGAACACTAAAATAACAAATCACAGTAATAGAATGTTAAAGTGGAGCAGCCCTTAGAGATCATCATCAGTTCCCCAGAGATTTAAATTGAGGCAGAGCTCGAGCCAACTCTCCCTATTTAAAGGGTGTCCCATTACACACTGCAGGTGCTTGACGTTGCTCATTGGGATTCACTGTAAGTTCTTCATCAGCTCATAAGCTTCTACTGAGCATTGATTAGGATGTTTTAAGTCAGTACAAAATGGTCAGCAGCGCCGAGCTCACCAGGGTGCTCAGTAAGTATTACCTGATGATGGCAATTACAGGAAGACACAGAGACTAGTTTCAGAAGCTCCCTAGTGTGAAAATGAATCCCATTCTCCCTTGCTGTCCTCTCTCTTTGACACACACACACACACACACACACACACACACAGAGTCTATTCCTCTTTGATTCCTCTTTGTCTTCTTTGCTTGGCTCAATAAGCATTTTTGTGGCAGAACCAACTCATTTTCAAACAAGAATGTTCAGAAATATAATTTATCCTTAAAATAAATGTCCATGCAACAGTTGTCCAACTGTTCATCTATAATCTAAATAAGTAAATGAAATGGCATGAAGTGGAGGTGGGAGTACAAATTCTATCCTTCTGCTCTAGAACAATACCAGAAGAGACTATTAGGAGCCTAAATATTTATATGGATGGAATGCCTGGCAAAGAATATGCCTTGATGTGCCTTCTACTCTATGTATTTCCTTTAGTGGGTTTCAGAATGCCTTTATCTATATCCTAACAGGCTTAATCAGAGCATCCTTACTCTTCGGCAAATATACCACTCTTTATGGATTTCTGTCTAGTCAACCACCAAGCAATAATGTGATAGTGGGACCTCGTTCAACTCAGAGAATATCTGCATTCAGCTCTGCCTGAATGGGGACACTCTGACACCAAGGCGCATTATTTCAGATTTATAGACTATCTCTACCTATTCCATAATACTTGCATATCTATAACACCACATAGTTTATAAGATCAAATTGAAATCAAGTCCTTAATTACCCTTCCTCTCTTTCATGGCAGCTTGGTTCAAATTAATTCCTATCAGGCTTGTGTCGGTGAGTCAACCAATTCATTCCCAGCATGTGATGGAATACAGAAAGGAATGGAGCCCAAATGGCAGAAATAGACATTCTCCAGCTTCTCCTGAGTAATGTCTTTACAGTTTGGCTTCATTACTATTTTTAAAGCGAAGTCCACTTTATTTAAAACCATGCACCAAAATGTGTCCCAAATGTAAATATACATTATTTTCAGATTCACAACTATTTGAGAACATTCACATAACTGCCCCTTTCTCCGCTACTTAGAAATTATCAAAACTTAACTCTTTGTAATCCTACAAAATTCTCTTGTTTTTCTAAATTCTGCCTTCTCTTCCTGCTGTATTTTTTTCCACAGGATAATGGAAAACAAAGTGACAGTGAAGTGAGGAGGGTCTGGCTTTACAAGTAAAGCTAATTGAATTCCTCCAAGGCAGTTGCCAACAGCACCCTGACCCTTGCTGGGATTCTTCAATATTGTGATGAAAAGTGCAAATTGTAGCTCATATATGATATGTCTTCACTCTAAGTGCATCGGGTCATTTACCTTAACAATGTGAATGTGCTCTCATTATCATGTTCAACTTGATTAGTGTATGGTCTAACACTTAAAAGTGCACTTCAGGTGAAAGAATATATAAATGCTTGATTGGTTCCTAATAAATTGAGCAACCCTTTAATGAACTGTGAGCCATCTAGAGAGGAACTGTTACATACCAGTCACAGAAATGGCAAACCAGACAAAAATAGATTGTGTGTGTGTGTGTGTGTGTGTGTGTGTGTGTGTGTGTATAGAGGGACATCTTCCTTCATACACTGATTGCTAACTTTGTTGGAAAAATAACTAGGGGAATTCAACATAAATTAGTCCCTGGAACTAATTTAGGAAGTAAACATAAGTGAAGACCACTTTTTGGAAGATGTTTAACATAGTATACCTGAACAGGAAAGCACAGAGGGGCATGTGGAGAGATCTGAATGAGCTTTCTGTTTTCTTCAAGATAATATAAAGCTGATTTAGGATGTAAGATTTTCATAGTCATTTAAGACAAATTCTGTCTCACCCCGTTTTACTTCCATTTCTCTCTTTTACCCTGTCTTTTCTTTGGTTGTTACTGGTTGAAGATATATTTTATAGTGTTAGAATAGGCAAAGGTACTGGCTAAAGACTCTGTTCATGCAGTTTAAAAGTAGAAGTTTGGTATCTTATTTATGAAGTATATCCTGAATTTACTTCTGATTTTAATCTAAATATTTCAGGTGACTGAGGAAATATGACTATTTTATTTTTTACTCATATTAGATAAGTGTAGGCAAATTTTAAATGTGAGCTTGATGAGTTTGTATATTTACTTGGCAGCAGATTCACCCATAAGACACTTAAGAACTATGCAGATGAGCATTGGCAAAAGTTCACTTGCTGCTGAGTAAGTTCAAGAAGAATGCAAACAAATACAAGGCAGGTTCCTCACAATGTAGCCCTTGCCGAGTGCCATATGTGTGCTACAGGCAATAAAAACAAGAAAGGGAACTTTGGTAGAGACAGGGTGGTGCAGAAAGGCTCCAAGAGGAGATGAAACTTGAGCTTGGCCTTAAAAGGTGTGACTGGGCAAAGATAAATCCAGAGAAGGCCAGAGGACATTCGGGCAGAATTCCCGATAGAGAAAGACCACCACATGCCTGGGGCCTGCGGAGGAGCCCGGTTAAGCATGCAGGGAAAGTTCGCGGAGGAGAACACAATGACAGGAGAAGCTGAGGACTGTGAAACTAGTTAAGAATGGGAAAGTGCAAAAGGTGTCAGAGAAAGCAGTGTCTTCTGCAGCCAAAGATGAATCTGGTCCAGTGTGCGGACTACATGGTAAGGGGAGAAGGCCTTCAGATAGAGTGCCTGGGGGCAGGATGTTCGGATGGGCAGTGTGTGGGTGAAAAAAGAAGGACAGTGATGAGAAGTAAGAAGTCTGAAGGCAGAATTCTCCAGGTGAGGGGTTTTACCCCATGCGGCAGTTCTTCCAAAGATAGAGATATGTAACTCCCATATGTTCTTAAAATGAGACATTGACACTCCTTCATTAAGAAGTGAGGTCTATGTAGTCTCCCTCTGGCCTGGGCAGAACGTTGTAACTGCTGTAGCCAATAGAAGGCAGTACATGAAAAGGCTCACAAATACATGAAGGCTTAACAACATGCTCCTAAATAATCAATGGATCAATGATCAAATTAAAACAGAGATCAAGCAATATTTATGGAGACAAATGAAAACAACAGCACAAAGCCCCAATTTCTGTAGGACTCAGCGAAGGCAGTTCTAAGAGGAAAGTATATAGCAATCCAGGCCTATTTAAAGAAGGAAGAACAATCCCAAATGAATAGTCTAAATTCACAATTATTGAAACTGGAAAAAGAAGAACAAATGAGGCCCAAAGTCAGCAGAAGGAGGGACATAATAAAGATCAGAGAAGAAATAAATAAAATTGAGAAGAATAAGACAATAGAAAAAATTAAAGAAACCAAGAGCTGCTTCTTTGAGAAATTAAACAAAATAGAAAACCCCCCAGCCAAACTTACTAAGAAAAAAAGGCTGGTGAGGATGCGGAGAAAGGGGAACCCTCCTACGCTGCTGGTGGGAATGTAATCTAGTTCAACCATTGTGGAAAGAGGATGAAGTTTCCTCAAAAAACTAAAAATAGAAATAACATTTGACCCAGGAATTCCACTCCTAGGAATTTACCCAAAGAATGCAGGAGCCCAGTTTGAAAAAGACATATGCACCCCTATGTTTATCGCAGCACTATTTACAATAGCCAAGAAATGGAAGCAACCTAAGTGTCCATCAGTAGATGAATGGATAAAGAAGAGGTGGTACATATACACAAAGGAATATTATTCAGCCATAAGAAGAAAACAAATCCTACCATTTGCAACAACATGGGTGGATGTAGAGGGTATTATGCTCAGTGAAATAAGCCAAGCCGAAAAAGACAAGTACCAAATGATTTCACTCATCTGTGGAGCATAAGAACAAAGCAAAAATGGAAGCAACAAAACAGCAGCAGACTCACAGAACTCAAGAATGGACTAACAGTTGCCAAAGGCAAAGGGACTGGGGGGAGGGGGGTTGGGAAGGGAGGGATAAAGGAAAAAAGGGGCATTATGATTATCACACATAATGTAGTGGGGGGGCGGGGCACGAGGAAGGCAGTATAGCACAGAGAACACAAGTAGTGATTCTATAGCATCTTACTATGCTGATAGACAGTGACTGTAATGGGGTATGTGGTGGGGACTTGAAAATGGGGGGAATCTAGTAATCACAATGTTGCTCTTGTAATTGTGTATTAATGATACAAAAAAAAAGAAAAGAGCATCTACACACATAAACAGAATCAGAAATGAGACAGGAAAAATCACGACGGATACCACAGAAATACAAAGAATTATTAAAGAATACTATGAAAATCTATATACTAACAAACTGGATAACCTAGAAGAAATGGACAACTTTCTAGAAAAATACAACCTTCCAAGACTGACCCAGGAAGAAACAGAAAATCTAAACAGACCAATTACCAGTAATGAAATTGAATCATAATAAAAAAACAACCCAAGAACAAAACCTCCAGACAAGATGGATTCACCACTGAATTTTATCAGACATTTAGAGAAGACATGATACCCATTCTCCTTAAAGTTTTCCAAAAAATCGAAGAGGAGGGAATACTTCCATACTCATTTTATGAAGCCAGCATCACTCTAACACCAAAACCAGGCAAAGACCTCACCAGAAAAGAAAATTATAGACCAATATCTCTGATGAACGTAGATGCAAAAACACTCAACAAAAATATTAGCAAACCAAAATCAAAAATACATCAAGAGGATCATACACCATGATCAAGCGGGATTCATCCCAGGGATGCAAGGATGGTACAATATTCGAAAATCCATCAACATCATCCACCACATCAATAAAAAGGACAAAAACCACATGATCATCCCATAGATGCTGAAAAAGCATTCGACAAAATTCAACATCTATTCATGATAAACACTCTCAACAAAATGGGTATAGAGGACAAGTACCTCAACATAATAAAGGCCATATACAACAAACTCACAGCCAATATTATACTTAACGGCGATAAGCTGGAAGCTTTTCCCCTAAGATAAGGAACAAAACAAGGATGCCCACTCTCTCCGCTTTTAATCATCATAGTACTGGAGGTCCTAGCCATGGCAATCAGACAACACAAAGAAATAAAAGGCATCCAGATTGGTAAGGAAGAAGTCAAACTGTCCCTGTTTGCAGATAACATGATATTGTATATTAAAAACCCTAAAGAATCCACTCCAAAACTACTAGATCTAATATCTGAATTCAGCAAAGTTGCAGGATACAAAATTAACACACAGAAATCTGTTGCATTCCTATACACTAACAATGAACTAGCAGAAAGATAAATCAGGAAAACAATTCCATTCACAATTGCATCAAAAATAATAAAATACCTAGGAATAAACCTAACCAAGGAAGTGAAAGACCTATAACCTGAAAACTACAAGACACTCTTAAGAGAAATTAAAGAGGATATTAATAAATGGAAATTCATCCCATGCTCTTGGCTAGGAAAAATTAATATTGTCAACATGGCCATCCTGCCTAAAGCAATCTACAGATTCAATGTAATCTCTATCAAAATACTAACAGCATTCTTCAACAAACTGGAACAAATAGTTGTAAAATTCATATGGAATCACAAAAGACCGCAAATAGCCAAAACAATCCTGAGAAGGAAGGAAGAATAAAGCAGGGGGGATTATGCTCCCCAACTTCAAGCTCTACTACAAAGCCACAGTAATCAAGACAATTTGGTACTGGCACAAGAACAGACCCATAGACCAGTGGAACAGAATAGAGAGTCCAAATATTAACCCAAGCATATTTGGTCAATTAATATATGATAAAGGAGCCATGGATATGCAATGGGGAAATAACAGCCTCTTCAACAGCTGGTGTTGGCAAAACTGGACAGCTACATGTAAGAGAATGAAACTGGATTACTGTCTAACTCCATACACAAAAGTAAACTTGAAATGGATCAAAGACCTGAATGTAAGTCATGAAACCATAAAACTCTTAGAAGAAAACATAGGCAAAACTCTCTTGAATATAAACATGAACAACTTTTTTATGAACATATTTCCCTGAGCAAGGGAAATAAAAGCAAAAATGAACAAGTGGGACTATATCAAACTAAAAATTTTCTGTACAGCAAAGGACACCATCAGAAGAACCAAAGGCATTCTACAGTATGGGAGAACATATTCATAAATGACATATCCGATAAGGGGTTGACATCCAAAATATACAAAAGCTCATGCACCTCAACAAACAAAAAGCAAATAATCCAATTAAGAAATGGGCAGAGGATCTGAACAGACAATTCTCCAAAGAAGAAATTCAGATGGCCAACAGGCACATGAAAAGATGCTCCACATCACTAATCATCAGAGAAATGCAAATTAAAACCACAATGAGATATCACCTCATACCAGTAAGGATGGTCACCATCCTAAAGACAAACAACAACAAATGCTGGCATGGATGTGGAGAAAGGGGAACCTTCCTACACTGCTGGTGGGAATGCATATTAGTTCAACCATTGTGGAAAGCAGTATGGAGGTTCCTCATAAAAACTAAAAATAGAAATACCATTTGACCCAGTAATTCCACTCCTAGGAGTTTACCCAAAGAAAACAGGATCACAGATTCAAAAAGACAGATGCACCCCTATGTTTATCGCAGCACTATTTACAATAGCCAAGATATGGAAGCCACCTAAGTGTCCATCAGTAGATGAATGGATAAAGAAGAGGTGGTACATATACACAATGGAATATTATTCAGCCATAAGAAGAAAACAAATCCTACCATTTGCAACAACATGGATGGAGCTAGAGGGTATTATGCTCAGTGAAATAAGCCAGGTGGAGCAAGACAAGTACCAAATGATTTCACTCATCTGTGGAGCAGAAGAGAAAAGAAAAAAACTGGGGGAAAAAAAAACAGCAGCAGACTCACAGAACCCAAGAATGAACTAACAGTTGCGAAAGGGAAAGGGACTGGGGAGAATGGGTGGGAAGGAGGCGGTAAGGGGGAAAAAGCGTCATTATGATTAGCACATATAATGTAGTGGGGGGGACATGGGGAAGGCAGTATAACACAGAGAAGTCAAGTAGTGATTCTATAGCATCTTAGTACGCTGATGGACAGTGACTGTAATGGGGTATGTGGTGGGGACTTGATAATGGGGGGAATCTAATAACCACAATGTTGCTCTTGTAATTGTATATTAACGATACCAAAATAAAAAAAAATAAGGCAATAGATCAGGCACTGAATGAGCTACGCAGCTGAGACTGGGTCAGGAGCGGAAATAAGCCTTCATGCTCTCCATCCTTCTCTCTCTCTCATGCACGTGCCTGTAGACACACACATACACACACACACACACACACACGTCTTGGGAGTCCTGAACCAATAGGGCTGGGGAAGTCACATGGAGAAGAACACACCGAGGTGCCTGAGAAGCCCAGGCTTTCAAAGCCTCAGCTATTTGGCCCCACACATGATGAAGCAGAGGCAAGACAACCCTCTGGGCCCTGTCCTGACCTGCAGAATCCATGAGCATAAGAAATGGTCAGTTTATGCAGCCCCTAAATTTTGAAGTAATTTATTCCAAAGGCATAGTACCTGTAACAGCCCATCTCTTGAGTACCAACCCACTAAGCATACCTTGTCCTTGTACAGTCCTATTCCAGTGGTCAGCAGACTTTGTTTGTATAGAGAAGCAGAGGGTAAACAGTTAAGGTTTTGCACCTACTCTGCCACCACTGTTTGAAAGCAGCCATAGACAATCCCCAAATGAATGAGTGTGGCTGTGTTGCGTATTTACAAAGGCAGGCATCAGGCTGCATTTGGCCTGAGGACCTAGTTTGATGGGCCCCATCCTATACTTAGTGGTCATCAGCAATAGGTCTCATTTTCATAGTAGTACAAGGTCAGTCCTGCAGGCTGTACCAGGCAGACTGGGATGGTACACGGGGCCCATGCTCAGGACCATGTCACACGACCAGAGTGAACAAAAGTGGGATGGTATGTTTTCCTACCTTCCCCACTCCACCACTGAACAACCCTAACCATTTCCACTAGTGAGGGCCTCAGAAACAGCCCAAGCTGGAGTCCTCCCTCCTCCTGCCTCCTACTTTACTTTATTCTTAATTGCCCGTGATTGACTGTGTTCAACACTGTAATCCCGAGGGGTTTCTTTCAGGCTCAAAGCCTAACTGATTTGTAAAACCCAGTTCCCTGTTCCTAAGTGCTTGGAATTCATTTCAGACACCAAAAAGGTGCTCTTCATCCATGGTACATGGAACTCAAGGATGGGCAAGAATGCATCCCATAGTCCAATTCCTATTCCTTGAAATGCCATCAAATGTGAGCAGCAGAAATTGACAAGTAGACAGGAGAGTGCGATGGAGCTGCACTTTTGTTCCTGCCTCCTGAGAGCTGAGCTGCTGTGGGGGCCTTGATATCTTTAAGTGCTGATTTTGCAATGATGGTGAAGTAAGCAGTCCTGAGTTCACAAGTTCGCATCACAGGATATGCCGAGAAAGAGGCCTTAATGAGAGACAGAGGACTGTAAGCTAACCAGAAAATTTGCCTCTCCTTCCTCCTGGTTTTACAGGATACTCTAATGAGGGGATAAGTTGGAGAAAAAGGAAAGAAACTCAACTAAGTGTAGCAGCAGGAGTCCCTCCAGCGCTCTTCTAAGCAGCTTCCCGAGAAGGCCTCCAACCATTCAGCAGAGCTCGGGGAGGCTTAATGAGAGCAGCGCCACATGTTGGACCCATGGACTTAGCTTGGATGCCGGTTCCTGCGTCTGTGCAGCTCAGCATCAGCTGGTCACACAGAGAAAACAGGGCAGAAACGATTCCCAGTGATCTCAGCTGGGACCCGGCGGTTATTTGATTATATCTACCTACATCTACATCTACATCTATAGCCATATCTATGGTTTGTCTTATATGCTTGGTCACTGAAATGTAGGTGGTAAAGGTGCTACGGAAATCAATTTGGGATTTCTTTTCTATGATACATGGAGAGTGAGAAAAGAGTTACAAAGAAAGCTTCTATTTGATCAGTCCAAAAACCACGGCAAGTGCAAGCACAGCTGGGTCAGAGGGAAGGTGTGCCACCCTTCGAAGGCGGACAGGGACCTGTCAGGCTGGCCTAAAGGGCTGTGGGGCATCAGAGGGGTAGACATTTGGCAAGTCAAACAGCCGAAGTAGGGATGGCTTGGGAATCTGAGTGGGGAAGATCCCTTCCTCCTCCTTCCCCTGTCCCCTAAATCATGACAACTTCATTAGGAAGCGAGACAACAATCACAGTACACCTGCACCTCGGGCCTCAGAGGAACGGACACATTCTTTTCGAAAGCACTTGATAAAAGCTGTTTGTGTGAGAGCTAGCTCAAACCTTCTGGGAACGCTGTGTTTAAAAGGACCACTTTGATTTATAAAAGGTAGCAGAGGGAATTTCTGTTCTGAAATGCCCCAGAAAGGCTTTGCACAGAACCAGATTGCGCTTTCCGACACGGAGTGCTGTGTCTGGGCCAGGTGGTGACCATGAACGGACGGGGGGGTCAGGAGAGCTGTGTCATGGGCAAGCCACGGACGGTCTCTGCCTCCTCACCTGCAAAATGGATCTAATAAACCATCACAGCCCACTCAGCTGTTATGAATAAGGTCCAAATTAGATCACATACGGGAAAGTACTCTAGAAACCACAGTGTTTTGCAAAGTTATTATTTTTGTAACATTTTGGGCAACTTTAAGCAAAAGGCAACAGGAAAGAGAGAAAGAAAATGAAGATGATCTGGTGGCCAAGGTGTTTTTATTATTAAGCATTTATAAAGCACTTTATATTTTCAGAGAGCATGACAATCCTTTTTCCTGAGTTACTTTGACAGGTTAGCACCTCACTTACTGACCTCGGTACAATTACCGGCAACAAACACAGCAGAAAGTGTAACAGTTCAGGAAAGCAGTGGAGCAGTTACTTACCATCTAGAAATTGCCTCCACCAACCCCTGACATGTCTAAACTAGAAGGAACATAAAACAGAGCCCAAGACCATATTTTAACCATAAACCATTCGTATTTCTCTTTTCTTGATCACAAAACCAGGCTAGGAGCTTAACACTCAAGACCTCTTACAAAACTTGCCTGCCAAAGTCCTAATTTCCCTAAGCAGCACAGAATATGCCAGCTTCTTGGGCTCTGCTATGGCAAAGGGAGCTAGGCCTTCTGAAGCACCACCCTGTGCCCTAATCAGAGCTATATGCTTGGGAGGGCTGGTCAAAGATGTAGGTCGAATACTGATTCTGCAGTCTCAGATCCCTTAAAACAAACCCATCACACAGTCACTGATATATTTTTTTAAAAATCTTTGGTGATCTTTCTGTTGCTGGAGATAAGGCTTTAATTGAGGGTCAGGGCACACTTATTTTAAGTGAGTAAAACACAAAGAAATTGAAACATCAGTGGGCTAGGCAAATGTTGGGATTTGAAATGGAAGCATTTGAAATTCTACAATGGACATAGTTGAGGTCCTGCAGTGAAAGGGTGGTTTTGGCTTGGCCGAAGTGGTAGCAAGATGCGTTTGAGTTTGCCGTTTCATCTTACTTACCCTTGGCTGGGCCCAGAGAGGAAAGCAGGTCCTGGTCCTTGGGGTGGGGAGTGGGAGCCACATGGACAAAAGCCCTCACAATGACGGCAGGCCAGGGTGTGGAGGAGGAAGGACAGAAGGATGTGGAAGAGTGAGACTAGCAGCAGCGCCTCCTCGTGGACGGTCATGGCTGGTGCACTCTGGAAAAGGGGCCCCGCAGATGGTGCATCCTCAGTTTCTCTCTTCCATTGCAGATACTCGCTGTGAACTCCCATCAGTTGTAGTATATATGAGGTGTCACGGCAGATGAGAGCATGGTCACGTGCGGGCAGCGCTTCCGGAAGTGAGCGAAAAAGCCTCGGAAGAAAATAACTAGGCGTCATCAAGTAGCAGGTTGGGGTTTAGGGTCCAGAAAGGGGGTAGGAGACATAAGAAGCACAGGACTGAGGATCCAGAGTTGAAAGAGACCCCAGGGAACGCCTGACCCTTCCCTCACCTCAGACCACAGATAGGAAAAGAGGCCCAGAGAGGTTCCTTTACTTCCCAAAGTTTGATGGAAAAGTTCACGTCTGCTGTTCCTATATTTGGGCTGAAGTTTCCCTGCCAGCTCCCACGGCTCCCTTCTCCAAAAAAGGCTTGGGGTTTCTCATTGTTTCCCCCCAAAAACTGCTGAAATATATTGACTGGAAGCCAGATCAAAACCATAAGCATCCAAACCAGTTCAGCGGATCTTTGAGACCAGGAAGACTTTTATTTAAGATTGCGCTGGGGTTCTTTTCTCTTATTTTCCTCATAGTTTCTCTATCCTAACAGACTCTTATTTTTCCAGCTTTTGTTGATGACCCTTGACGTTTTCTTCACTGCTTGGTTTGCGTGCAGTCTTCAGAAAAATGTGGGCCCTGCCTCACCTCATCCAGCAGACATACTGAGGGCTTGCTGTGGGTGCCAGGCATTTCTCTGGCTGCTGGCTGCGTGGTGCTGGACGCATCAGGGGAGACCCTGCCCTCCTGGGGCACACACCAGAGGCCTTCTGCAGCTCCAATGGCAGGAACAGTTCTCAGCAGAAGAGCACAGTCTTCATTTTCTACTAAACCCTTAATGCAAGTTAGGATATAGAAATCTAGCCACAGAGGTAAACGATTCTGTTTCCTTCAAGCTCTGTTGATCCTTCTTACTCTAGCCTTTATTTCGTCATTTTTAGTCAGTACCTTCTTTGTCTGCCTCCTCCAGTTCATACACCCCCAACTAGCTTAGGAAGTGCCCTTAAAATGCCCATAATATTGTAAACCTTTGAGGAATTTGAGTGAAACTCTCCTGTTTAACATCCAGATGACAACTCAAAAGGAAATACACTCAGCTGAGAAATGCCAAATGCAGATAACTCGAAAGTGTTTTTGGAAATAATGTCTCTACTACACCAAGAGACTTCATCCTTTTGAAAATACAAGGGTGAGTTAAGGATCTGCCAAGAGAAATAAGGAAAACCTGGGAAGCCAGTTGAATTGATACTTTACAGTTGAGAACTACATGCATGTCCCTAGCAATCCTCCTGCAGAACCCCAGGCTGACAGGAAGATATCAATGTAGTGCAAAGGCAAAAAAACAAGGAGGCCCACCCCTATGTCTTCTTTTCCCTTTTAAGTCCTTGACATGGAGGGAAAACAAAACCACCACCACATCAAACCTTTCCAGATTCATCCTAGTAGAATCCACTTGAGTCTTGCAAACATATTATAAAGGCTTGGCAGCTCCAGAGACTGGTGTAAATCTACAATTGCAAGTGGTATTGGGATTGGAGTATTCATAAGCCACTTACAACTATCTGCATCCAGAATATTAACCACGTCACTTGCTTGTGACCTCGGGCATTTAAAAGCACGGACGCGAACAGGTGAAATGAACCAGCAAAGGTATCTTCTGGAGACACATACCTTTCTCCAAGACAGGCCAAAAGATTTCTTTAATTGCCAGGAATAAATTTCAGGGATTGATATTAAAACAAAGGCAGATGATTTACAACTGTGATGAATAAATTCCCAAACTGGCAAGAATGTCTACGCATGTGCCAGGGCACCCTTTCCTAGCCCAAGAGACTCGCCAGGGTCCTGGAGGCACTCCCTAGACTTAGTTCATTCTTGCCACTGGCAGTGTGACTGCCCTTCCCCTGCTGTGTGCTCACTGCTGTGAGTCAGACAAGGAACCCACAGTAGAAGCACGTTAAGCAAAACCCCAACATTAAAGCAAAGTTGTGTAAAGGGCCCACCTGTGCTCACTTAGGCTCCTGCAGTGGGGACACATGCATATCCGACCCACTTAAGAAATGAAAACTATTGGTTTTTGTTGTTGTTTTTAGCAAATCTGTGAGTAGAAGGGTCATTTTCTGCCTTGATTTCTTTAGACTTTGTGTGTTAAAGAAGGATAAGATGCACATTAGGAGGATGGCAAAGCACAGCCGCCACAATACCCTAGCTCTCTCTGTCCTATTCAGCTCTTTTTTTTCCTCTTCAGTGAGCTTTGCATAAAGCTTACCCAAACCCACATGGATTTCTATAATATCCAAAAAGAATGACAATGAGTGATGTGGTGTAGGTGGAAACTGCCTGCCTGAAGAAACCTAAATCGTAAGAGAAAAAAAATTGACATTTTGGATTTTAAATGTTACACAGTTTTTATAAAGCTTCAGTCAATTTATTTTATTTATTCTAATGAAGAGCATTACAACTGCTTTACTGCACTGAAGCACGCATCGATCACATCATTAATCACACCTTGTGAATAGCCACAAATCAAGTTCTAACAGCAAGCACTGAATCAGAAGCAATGAAGCATAAACTCCTTCACAATTTATGATCTCTCCAATTGCATCTTTTCAACCATTAAATTGCAAGATACCATAAATTTTTATCTTCTTCACTTCAGTCACATTATTGATTCTGCCGTGTGAAATATAGAAGCGCTGTAAATCTCGGCTATTGAATTAAATTTAAAGTCCCGACTTCAGAAAAGAAACCCAACACACTGCCACGGCTGTTAATTTACACTGAGGAACAAATGATAGAAACATTAAAATTTAAATGGACAACAGGGATTTCTAAAAGCCATAGTACTGTCAATCCTAGTCCTTGTCAACCTTGAGGGCTTTTTTAAAATTATTGTTAATTCAAATTTTAAAATTAAGAAAAAAGATTAAAACATTTTAAAAGTAGAAAGTAGGTAGATTATTCACAAGAACAGATCGTAGAAAGGTTCCTTGATGGGAATGGCTGCCAGTACTAGATACTTTAAAAGGCAGGACGATGAGGCTGGCGTCCCCCACCATGCTGTGCATGGGAGAAGTTCACGTGGACCCATGCACCACCCCCTCCAGCTCTGGACACCTCCGACTAAAGTGACAGTCCCCCAGGAGACACTGACAGCCCCGAGGCAGGTGTGCTTGTTGTCGCCATATGCCGGCCTTTCTCCCAATGCATTTGCTGCCCTGTGTCCCATGTCCATGGGTCCCATGCTGCCTTGCAAGCTGCTTTACAAGGTCCCCTTGCTGTCTGGCTTCCTTTTGGGTGTGGCAAATGGAAGGGACAGTAGAATAACAAAGGGTGGGGTGAGACAGAAGTTGGAGTATCCATTCCCCACTCCCTGTGTGCTTTGATGCCAGAATTTGGCAGCTGGGTCCCCACCCTGACTACAGCACCTGCATGTGCATGGCAGGGGAGTGGTTCTCCTCCTTGGCACAAGCTCTCGCAGAGGCCCGCTGACACTCTTCCCTTCCTTCTCACCTTAGCCCTGAGGCTGGCGATGGCTTCTCCCAGCTGTTTCTCTCCAGGTGCCTCTGGACCCCTTATTAGTTAGTACCCTTAACTCGGCCCACAACTCTGAAAACAGCCCCTTCATTTGAGTCTCTTCAGTTTACCATTTGAACGGGATTCTACTTCCTGCTGGAACCTTGACTGATACAGGCAGGCCACAAGGAAGGCAGCAGCCCAGCCCTGCAGTAAAAGCCGGAGATACCACACCCCAAGACAGTGAAAATCCTAAGTAAACCCAGACTACATGCAGATCAAGAAATGACAATTATATTTTGGCAGGTAGCTGACTCTGGCTATTATGAAGAGCATACATTGCACCAGAAGTAAGACAAATGGGATCATGACAAGTGGCCTTTACGTAGCCACCAGGGAAGTTGAGATCTTCTAGCCACAGAGCATAAGGGGGAAGTTGCTGAGCAAAGGCTGGGCTAGAGGAGAAAACAGGGGCTTGCCTTCACACACTATTCTAACATAGACAGAGGCAATCCAGGGTCCACTGTGATGTCCAGGGCCGGCTGCAACTCAGGAGGCATAAGCAGGGCACCAGCCTGCTCTTGTAGAATCCAAAATAACCCTGTGGTATTGAGTTGTGCTCTGAGGAAGCCCAAAACGGCTTCTAGCCTTTCCTACTTCAAGATGCACACTCCCAAATCTCAGACCCAGCTGTTTCCCTCTGGGAGGGTAAGATAGCTAGGAAGGTCATGCTAGAATAGCAGCAGTAATTCAAACTCCTACTCTAGCAATTGTCCCACGATCCAACAAACACTCCCCCTCTCTCCCCAAAACACCCAGGACTCCTGGTATTGAACATGCTAATTTCTCCAATTGAGTAGAGTAAGAGCAGAGTCACGATTGTATGAGATAAAGGGGTAGAGTGTCTCCTCCAGTCTAAGGCTGTGCCAGAGGTCAGGACATCCCTAGGAGCCAGCAAAGCCATTCTGGGAGCAACTGGGGATTCAGCCTACTCCAACCGAGTCCAGGCGGGCCCAGGCCAAGCAAGATTTCTGGGATCATTCTTGATTTGATGAAATACATGCGAGAGGTGGAAGAGCGATATCTACTTCATCTGTCATATATGTGCCCTGGACCTGCAGGTTCCTGCTCCAAAGCTGTTGAGCCCCCAACCCTACTGGATGATTTCTGATATTCAGAGGAAATAACGAAGGCTCAGGAAGTGGTGGCAAACTGATGATTCTCAGGCCTTTCAGAAAACATCTGCATTATTAATATATATATAATATGTAATATTATACTCGCATGGCTCAAAATTCAAAATACACAAAAGAGGATAAGGTAAGTTTTCCCTCTTACCACATCCCGCAGTCATCCAGTTTCCTTTCCTAGAGGAAACCAATGCTAACAGTTTATCTGTGTATCATGCATAAACGTATCTATCTACCTAGACAAAGATATATGTATGCATATGTGTGGAGGTACACACGCACACAGATATATATACTTTCAGAAATATTTATTCCTATACAAGTAAATGGATACCCTCCTTTACACAGACGGCAGGGTACTATACATACTACAATGTACCTAAACTTTTTCACTTAACAATATGTCGTGAGCATATAAGGAGCTTCCTTGCTGCTCTTCAAGCCTGCAGAACAGTTATATAATGTGGACCTTAATTTATTAAATTGGTTTACTGTGGGGGACTTTCAGATTGCCTCCAATCTCTCGCTGTTACCAACAAAAATACAGTGATGGACTTTTATGCACATCAATCATTTCACAAATACTGCATAGTAGTTTTTAAAAAATGATCCAATATTTTTAAAAATCCAATTTAACATAAAAAGTGGATGTGAGCTTCTTTTGAAAAATGAACGACTTGGCAGTAGGGAACTCACGTTCCAACAGTAACGGTGCTGGACCTAAGCAGTGATGCCCTTTGGTAGAGTCCCATGCTCTCCAACTCACCCTACCCTCCTTGCATTTTGCAAGGTCTGCCTGGCCCCTGAGAGCATCTGATATCCTATCCACCTCAGAGTGTGGTAAGGACTAGATGAGATAATGAAGGTAAAGTACCCAGTATGACACTTGGCCCCTGTGAGTGCTGGAGACCTTTCAGGGAAATGAGATGCCTTTTAAAGGATTGCCCCTTTTCATCTCCTTCCTCTCCCTTGGGTCTGTGAACTGGTTCTCAAGCTCTCTCTAATCTCACAAGAAAGTAAGCTCCATGAACACACAGTCTTCATTTCATTCACCACATCAGCCCTAGCACCTTGAGGAGCACAAGGCATATAAAATGAGTGAGTCAGTGAAGAAAGGAAGGCAAGAAAGCATCCAGAAATAAACTATACAGATCTACAGACATCAGCTGTACACCTCTTTCCTGGTGTTTTCTTGCTTCCATTCATTTTCCGTAGTTTTCCACTTACCCAATTCAAGATTTTCCATGTTGTCAGTTACATACACATTCTCCCAAGTTCATTAGCCTTTACCTTGTATTTCTTATGTTTTGAATGATCTTTTCTATTCTGTACACTCTTTCTGTTGCTTTCAATTGTTTCAATCTCATGGTTTCAAACCAGAAGAGATCAGATTAATTTTTTTATGTGTTCCCCAAAGCCATAAATCTAATTTAAAATTCCAAAACAGCCTTAACATCTTTGAAATGTTAATAACCCTATAAAAATATTCACATTAGTCCAAATTATATGATTAATGTGGCATCTTCCCCATGAACATTGTAATGACTTTAACACATGACTTTGTGACATTTGCTATGTGACACAAGTTCCATCTTAGAAAATTTAGAAGATGAAGAATGTTACCTAATAAATGCAGTTTAAAAATAAACACCAAAGACTTCACAGGTCCACCATTCTCTTCCAGCCTGCTTTGTCACACAGCCAACAGAACGGCCTGGTTGTAGGGAACGGTGAAGTTCCTTTACAAAGTGCTGGCTCCACATCTCACCAGCTGTTTGCTCTTCACGGCAGCCCGTGAGGGAGTGGGTCAGTATGTTGGAAATGGTTTGACTGAGTTCCAGAAACTCATTCATGCTATCTTAAACTAAAAGGAACAGTTGTTGAGGGAGGGACACAGGTATGTCTCAACCTGAGAACTGGAAGTGTGGCTCCATTCCACCAGGAACCAGAAGTGAAGTGAAGCTGCAAAACCATCAGGAACTAAGACATCTGGTCCTTTGGCCCCTCAGGGAGGCCACAGCCTCTCATGCTAGCTTCTCTCTTTGCCCTGGTGCCCCATTTCCCTACTTGCACTCTGGCTTTCTTTGCTTTTCTCTATACTGCTCTGAGTTTCCTCACCCTCCCTCTTTAGGCAGTGCTACAGATTAACCGGTCTTTCTGTTCCAACATCTGTGAGAGTCATTCTGATGGGTCCATCCTGGACTAGCTGTCCATCTCAGTTCAGCCTGAGATAGGAGAATAGCACTACTAACCATATTTTATTCTCTGACATTGCAACTACATTAACCAACGGCAGAGTGCTGGAGGTTTGATTGTAAGTTGCAGAAACCATTCACACAACTTTGAGCAAAAAGGGGGAATCACAGGGGAGATGCTGGGTATCTCTTGGCCCAAAGAGACGAAGTGTGGCTGCACTCCCTATTTGTTCTGAGTGACTCACCCATAGCTGGGGTGCCGCTGTGCATGGAGAGAAGCCAGTCACCTAATGTATGGGGCCCAGTGCTAAGGAAAATGCAGGGCCCCTTGTTCAACGGTTATTAAGAGTTTCAAGATGGTGACAGCAGAACAGTCGAAGAGGACGACCCTCCTAAGCCCAGCCCTGTGGGACTGAAGAGACTTCACATCCGCGGGGCCAGCCCTGCATGGAAGGTGGATGCTTGAGAAGTGAGAGCATAGGTAGGCAAGTATGCCCAAAGGTCTCTGCTACAATCAAGTGATCATTTCACCCTTTTTATGGGTTTATTGTGACAAAGTGACTTGCCCAGGGCCATACAGGTTAGGAGTAGACTTCTGACCTACATCTACTACGCCCTAAACTTACTCTTTTGTTCCCTTTCTACAGCTTGACACGTAACGCACTCAGGACACAGAAATTTCCAGAGCAGAAAAAATGATAAAACATTTATGGAGAGGCTGCTAAATTCTACATTCTCTAATGTGATGCTCATTCACTTAGAAAGCACTCAATTTTAGTAGTAATTGAGTTACAAGGCTTTTAGGTCCTTCCAAATAAAAGCATTTCCTCACCATCACTGTAATTTTTGCATAATGATTCTATCATAATTCCTGGAATTCTTCCTGAACCCCAGACAGAGTACCAAATTGACACTTTCCAGGAATCATCAGATTTTTAGGCACTGACTGTTACTCTCAGTTCCTCTCCAATCAAGGCATGTAATAATTCTCCAAAAATGTGCTCCCCCTACCTTTTTACTTTTAATAAATGTAATTGTATCTGTCCTGGGCAGGAGCATCTGGCCTTGAGTTGCCATGTGAAGTCTTTTTGGTCTGGAGGGCACATTTCTTGTTCTAGGGTCAATGAAATAATGAAAACCTAGTCCCTGGGGAGGAAATTTTATGGCTGTCATTTATTTGATCCACAATCTACTAAACTCCATGCCAGAGTCAATCAGCTGCAAGATAAAGAGAGAGAGCACAACTAGTTTGCTGTAGAAAAGGTAAAATCCAGTGGATCCTGGGCTGGTTAATTTGGAAATAGATTGATTAAACCTGAGTCGGGGGCCCACAGGGCTTCAGTGCAAATACCTAGTAGTTGGGAGCTCACTCATTTATTTTCTCACAAACAGAAACTGCCTTTTGTAATGAGGAGATGAATCCTACTTAACTGGGTTTCCACCCCAGGCCATGGTGGAGATTGACAGGCTCAGATTGTCAGAAAAGAACAGCAGGAAAGTAATGAAGGGACAGAGCTTTACAAGCCATGGGCCGAGGTTCACAGAGAGAAAGCATATGTTCAGAAGCGCCCACCACTGCCCTGTGGCCACCCAGGGCCATCTCCTCAGTGACCCACCCGTCTCAGTCCTCACATCACTGGGCTGGCCCATCCGTTGATCTCTAATGCCTGCCCTGGTTAATGTAATTGGAACGTCAAAGAATAAAATGTGGTTAGTTATGGGTTATTCTGCTTCTCATAAACCCCCCCCCCCCCGGGACAGGGGGACCCAGCCTTTGATGAGGACTGTTGCTGGGCTTCCAGGGAGCACTTATGCCTACATTCTCTAAGAGCCATTTGAAGCATTGGAGACTCCAAGTTGAGCGTCAATTTAAATGATTTGTACAAGGCTCAGCAGGTTCGGACAACTGTGTGACCAGGGCCTCTAAGAATTTTTTGCCAGTACCTAGAAATAGTCACCGCACAAGGAATCCTCACAGCCTTGCTATCCCACCAGTACCAACCCCTCGCATGGAGATGGCTGTGGCGAGCAAGGGGCTTTCTTTCCAGGATTTGCCTGGGGCCATGGTACTTCTTACCCCAGGGCTGCTGTGATTCAAAGCCGTATGGCAAGCTCCTCTCCACGACTTGTGTCTAGTCTGTAGCTTCCAAGAGGCAGAGACTATGTCTGATTCCTTACTGCTGCCGTGCCTGACACACAGTAGATGGTAATAAATGTTTGTTGAGTCATTAAATGGACCCCTAGAATTTCAAGGGAAAACATTCTGTGAAAAGAGATGAAAGCCTAGCATGACAGGTGTATAATGGCCACTGTAGATAGATACTATCCCTGAGGTGGGGAGGTGGAGAAAAGGCACATTAGTTTAACTGGATTTTACTTTTTATTTATGATCATATAGTCACACTGCTGGGCAGTGAGATGGAGCTGAAGCTGAAGCGGGGGCAGTCTGAGGATGCTCTGAGGCAGAGTGTGAAAGTGAAAAGAAATAGTTTTAGAAATGGCTAAAGTACGGTCCGAGCAGCCATGGAGTGTCCCTTAGCAGGTGACCATGCCGTGCCTTCAGGCCAGACCACGTCTAAACACGCCATGGAGATAAGAGCTGTTCGAAAAGAAAGCTAAAGGGGGGGGGCGGCCTGCGAGGTCACGTGGCCCGTGGCAAGCCCTGACCAGCAGCTCACTAGCAGGTGTGCTGGTTGGTGTAGGGCCCTCAGGTGCAAGAATGATTAGACAGTTTGGGGCAGGAGCCCCTCCTCCGCCATCCAGAGCGCTGGGGTCCAACCCCAAGAGCAGCTGGCCTGTGCCCCACTTCAACCCTGCTACAGACTTCTCTGTGTGTGTAATTTAAAGCTGTTCGCTATGCGAAAACCCATGGAGATACTCTAAATTCATCTTTCATCAAAAGTAAATGTAGCTGGTGTGTGTGGGGTCACAGGGAAGACAGCGTAGCTCAGAGAAGACAAATAGGGACTCTGTACACTGATGGACAGTGACTGCAATGGAGTATGGGGGGACTTGACAATAAGGGTGAATGTAGTAACCACATTGTTTTTCTTGTGAAACCTTCATATCAATGATACCTTAATAAAAAAAAAGATATAAAAAAAAGTAAATGTAGCCTCTTGCTAAGAATAATTTGAGCATGAAATGGTTTTTCTGTCTAGTTCAAGCTGCTTCTATGAATCACCAAAGTCGGAGTGGGTTACAAGCATGTCAACGTGAATCCTCCCCCCCATACTGAACAGGCCTAGAAAAATGCCCTGAGAGACAGCAATGCCCATTAAAACATGACAGAGGAGCTTTGGCCAGCAGAAAAGGGCTCGGGATGTGAGGAGTTGGAACTTCCATAAGCAAACAATGAGTGTTTGCAGAATGAAAGCCACCCTCAAGATGGGAAGAAGCAGGCACCCCCACTAAGGGCTCACCTTCACAAGTAAGCGATAAATCCCTCAAGCCCATGTACTCTTGGTGAATACTTAAAAGTACTGAGGATACATGTTAAATGTAATTACTTCCAACATTTTTAAAATGCTGGAATTCAGCCCATTTTACCTCTGTAAGGTAGATAGCAAACAATGATACCAGAAAAGAAGTGTGTGGGAGATCTGAGACCAAGTAGAAAAAGTTTCATGTTAAGAGACTATACCCCCAAATTTTAAATTATGGTTCTAATTCAGTCACTTACCTGACCAGGGAAGGCCCTAGACACTTGCAAATGCAAAATAGATTTCACACAGTTCAGGAGGAGAATCTGGGGGAGTATTCTGGGCTGTCAGGAGACAATCTGGTGATGAGCACAAAGTCTTCAATAAAGACAAACAGAATAAAAGGGCTGTGTTAAAATTACTGCAGCCTTGAATAATAGCTGCGCTGCAAAGATACTACAGAAATGGTAATGAGGGCAATAATGCCCTGAACTTGGAGTGTTTTTATTTAAAAGATTTTAATTAACCAGAAAATGAGCATTAATCCCAGCAACTTGGAAAATAACAACATGCTATCTTATTGCTACAAGCAAAAAAGGCAAGAAAAAGAAAATAAAATGTTATCTGGGGAAGTAAGCTCTGAAAAATGAACAATTCAGAGCACCAGCTAGAATATATGGCACGTCCACTTCTAAACGGTCAACTTACAATGGCTTGCTATATTCTGCAATTTCTACCCTTAAATTTTGGAGAATTCAGTTAGATTCAGTGCTCTGATTTCACAAGTTAATATACTGAATGAAATTTTCAGTCATCTAGAATTTATATTCTGAAAAAATTACCATTTGTTCCAATATCTTCAACACTTGGGAAATCCAGTGAGCCAAAAGACGTCTCCTAAAAGGCACCCTCCTGCCTCCTCTCCTAACATACAAAGTGGTGGACAAACCAGATGCCAAAGGAGGCTTGTTTACCTATAAAGGTCTTGGCAGAGGAAATGCCACCACACCAAGTTCCGTACCACTGCTCGAAAGAAATCATCGTTTTTATCCACTACATGAGCTATTTGTTCCCATGGAAGAGGGCCTGGGTTTTTTTTTTATATGAATAACAGAAGCAGACCTTAAAATATGAAACTGATGGGTCCCAAAGCTTCACGTTAGCCATCAGACACCTACAAAATGCAGGCTTTGAAAAGGTAAAACCTCTTTTATAAGACATTCCCTGAAGTGCTTCCACACTATTTTTCCCATATATACACATAGGATGCAGATTCCAAAGCTCTATGGCCATAATTCCTATTATCACTGACAATCCCGTGACAGCTAGGGTACAATGTGGAGCCCCAAACTGAACCCGCTCAACATTTGACATCACAGCCTGTGCCTTGCCCCAAACTCCTTCCCCCGGGCAATGCGAGACGACCCCATGGCTGTCCCAGCTGGAAATCCCCAAGTTATCTTGGACTCTCTCACACAAAGCCTTATCAATACTACTCCAGAAATAGCTCCTGAATCTGGTCTTTCCCTTCGCCCCTCAGTCCAGCCATCCAGCTCCTCTCTCACTCCCTAATTATCTTAAAAGGTCTTCCCACTGCCCTGATTCCATTTGTCTTCAGTCTTTTCTTTCAAAGAAACAATTCACAAAATTCTCATGCTTAAAAATTTCTATTGCCTACCAAAGTCCATACTACTCACATGCTCTTCACAATATGGCCCTACTTTTATTTCCTACCCCTTTCTACAAATAACCCATGTTCTGGACACATTGAATCTTTTAATATTTCTCATGTCCACCATGTTCTTTCAAACTCCAAAGACTGCACAAGTTTTCTAACAAAATTTTCCTTTGACTGCGCAAGAGGGCCCTCGGCCCAGGTCCCTAAGCTACCGGGGTTTCCAGGTGTGACCCTCCTCGGGCCACCCTTCTCGGCCAGACAGGCAGTCTGTGGGACCGGGGCTGTGTGCCTGCCCAGAGGTCGCACATGGTCTTGTAGTCCACCCTCTGGTGCCCAGGGCTCCAGAGATCCCTGTTGGAAGGGCCCAAGCCTGCTTTTAGGGCCTGTGAGGGCCTCTTCTCATGCACGTCCTCCAGAGGGCAGCCCACACCACTGCCTCTAACACTCCCAGGTGTGAGGGCGGCCAGAGGCAGCGTTTGCAGTGGGGCTGAGGTAGAAAGTGTCCACATGTAGCACATGACGCCCCTTGGTATTACATCTGAGGATGGGAAAAGAAGGAAGAGACTCCTGGGAAGGAGCAGCAGGGGACAGGCACCGGCTTGCCCCATGCCATTACTTCCAGCAGGGACTCCTAAGAGTACTAGAATTCAAAATTTGAATTTGGTCTTCCAGGGTATCATGAAAGAAAATTTATCAAGGTAGTGGAATAGACTATATATATATATATATATATATTTGGAGGGGGTGTGAAAGGGTTGTACCCAACTTTATTTCCATGCTGGCAGGTCAGTCACTAAAATCCCATTCACTCACAGCGAGTCTGCATGCAGCAAGCTGATCTCTGCCTCTGGGCCTCTCTGCCCGCACAGCTGTCCCAGTCTCTGTCCTCAGCGCTGCCACGACTCCAGCCTCTGCTCTCCTGCAGCCCTGCAGCCATGCCACTGTGTCACCCAGAGCACTGGGCAGGGCTCTTTTTTTTTTATTAAGGTATTATTGATATACACTCTTATGAAGGTTTCACATGAAAAAACAATGTTGTTACTACATTTACCCACATTATCAAGTCCCCACCTATACCCCAATGCAGTCACTGTCCTTCAGTGTAGTAAGATGCCACAGAGTCACTATTTGCCTTCTCTGTGCTACGCTGTTTTCCCCGTGATCCCCCCCACACCATGTGTACTAAACATAATGCCCCTCAATCCCCTTCCCCCACCCTCCCCACCCACCCTCCCACACCCCTCCCCTTTGGTAACTGCGAGTTCCTTCTTGGAGTCTCTGAGTCTGCTGCTATTTTGTGGAATGGACTATATTTAATAGTTTAGTAGCTTGGTTTATAACATGAAAATATTTAGATATATGGCATTTGGGCCTTCTTTGAACTCTGTTCTGGGCCCTACAGTGCACGTTAGGGTCAGGTGTGCCTTAGATAAAAAATGTTCCTGGTGAACCATTCAGCCTTAAAAACCCATTGCAAATATTACCTCTTCAAGGAAGCCTTTTCATGTCTTTCTAAAACAGAGTGAATAACTGATTTAATTGGAATTTTTTATTGTAAATAGTAGGTAACATTATTTAGAGTTACATAAAAAGTAGTTAATTTTCTTTTTTCTCCCCCTTCTCCTCCTATTCTATTTTTTGTCTTCTTCCTCTCCTCCTCCTCCTTTTCCTTCTTCAATAAAGTTCTCCTCCCCTCCTTGTTCAATAAAGCTAGGGAACAGGAATGCAGCTGGCTTTACGTGGGCCTGGAGCCAGGAGGTGGGGTGCTGGTCCCAGGAGATGTGCTCAGCCATCTTCTGCCAGCCGTCTGCTGCTCACCTGCTTCCTGGAACACTGCCATGCCACACTTCAAAAAATGAAAATTAGTTAGGCTAGGTGATCTATTTCTCCATAAATGTACACTTAAAAGATCTGTGAGTTCTCTTTTCCTGAAATGTTTGCATCTCTTCCATTCAAAAAGCCAGCCCAATAGAGGCTAACTTCCCAGGGGAGGGACTCTGATGTAATGGCAGGAACAACAAATACAGTATCCTCCTAGGGTGGCATCTGGAGACACGAATCTCCTCTTGTATCCTGGCCTTTCCCTTATTTGGTCAGCGCCATTTATTGCCTTAGAGACTGGGGAGCAGAAACTGTGGAGTTTCAAAAGCCTTGGCTTTCACTTCGTACAGCCTGGTTGTGGAGGAGACTGACTTGGCGAGTGTGTGAGGATCAAGACAAAGCGTCATGCACTCCTGGGCGCACAGCCTCCCAGGAGACAGGATCCGGCTGTGCCCTGTTACTGCGCGCCCCCTAGGCCGGACCTGATGGGAAGAGTAGAAGAACGGAAACCACAACAGTTCAGGGATGGGCCCAGACCAGGGGGAACCTGGGCCCCATTCCAGAGTGGAGGCTTTAGCAGGGGTGAGACGGAGAGTCCCCCACTCCGCAAGGCATCATGATGAGGGAGAAGGAGGGAGAGCAGCTGGTCGGGAGTGTGTGCGGGCCGATGGGCCTGCGGGATGCGCTCTGGGCATCGTGGAAGCGGTGGGTGACTTCCTGGGTGCTGGAAGGAGGGGCGGGGGTCCCAGAAGCAGCCTAGAAAGCCACGTGGGCCTGAAGGCACACTGTTTGTGGGAGCAAACAGTGACCCAAACCGACAGTCTTAGGTGATGACAGGGAAGGGAAGCAAATAGCCAAGAACCCCTGAAAGTACCTTCGAGGGAAGGGGAGATGTCTGAC
Source organism: Smutsia gigantea (assembly GCA_032199065.1). Taxonomy (NCBI): domain Eukaryota; kingdom Metazoa; phylum Chordata; class Mammalia; order Pholidota; family Manidae; genus Smutsia; species Smutsia gigantea. The sequence continues at coordinate 55,747 of JAVSCE010005454.1, read as the reverse complement.
ATGACAGCCACATGATCGAATGGAGGACTGCAAGACAAATCCATGTTTGAGGATTAATATTTTGAAAATAAAGTGTTTTTTTCCTTGATTATGATAGATTCCTCACTTAAGCAGTCCCCAAAATTAAAATGATGCATGCCTTGGAATTTTTATTTTTCCTACCAACTTAAACATATATTCTGCATGCAGGATCTCAAGCATAATGAGGAGCAGCCTTTGCCCAAAGAAGTTAAACCTTGAAGCTCTCTGAATAGCACATTGTGGGAAATGAGCCAAGCTGATGCCTGGCAGGGGGGTCACCGAGCTCCTGGTGTCAGGGTGGCAAGGAGGAGCGCGTCCAGGGCTGGTCTGTGAAATTGGCAGCTGCCTTTTAGCATCCGTCCTGAGCAGAGTTAGCTAAACATATCTCAGGGGCATCTTACATGCTTGCAAAACACCAAGAACATGAAAATCAGGTGACCTGTTTCTGTTTTTTAAAATTATATTTAAATAGAACATCTGAGGATTTCCCCTTTCGGGCTCTTCTTCATTTTCAGTAGCTATTGTATTTAAATCAATGTTTTTTTTTTTAAATTAGGTCGGTTACTGGCTGTGAAAGCCTTTCTGCTCATTACTTTGTCATTGCCATACTTTTATAAAAGAGCACCTGAAGTCACTATTTCATGAAACAGATTATATTACTGATGAATTACCTAAGTCACTGAAGACTTCCAGGGCAATTCCTATTGTCTGTCATGATTTCTGTGCATTGGGATGAAGTGGTGAACCCCGCTGCCTCTGCTCCGAGCACCACCACCAGCAAGGGACTTTCATTTCCAGCACAGCCGAGTTTTGTTTTGTTTTGTTACTTCAATGAGAACTTAACAATCTTTTTCTTTTTCTTACCTTTGAAGATTTCAGGAAGAAAGGGTCATTGCTCAACATGAGGGACGAATTGGTACCGCGCTAAGAGAGGGCAGGATGAGAGAACTGCGTTGTTCTGGAGCGATCTGACAGCCCGGGACATGAGCGTGTAAGCACACTCACCTCTTGGGCGCCCGCTCTCCAGGCTTCCCGCAAGGGCGGCCCAGTGTCAGTCAGCTCCACAGCAGCGAGTGCGCCAGAACAATAGATTTTGATTAGAAAAACACTAATGCCATATCTATTTGTTAATTGTAGACTCTTAACAATTCCTGTCAAATGGAGGATTCCTTTTTAAATTTCAGAGACGTAATCACAGCCTCCTGAAATTCAGTGTAAGCCCCATCCACTCAGGCTTTTGTTTGCATAGTGTGCGGAGGGGTGGCGGTGGGGGGCTGTTGGTGGGGGAGGGGGGCGCCCCCAGGACGCAACAGCGCAGCTCTCTATCCAAGGGCACTTGAGAAAGCAAGTGTTGAGCTTACGGTTTTCATCATGAAGAACTAAAGATAACCAACTGAAAAGTTTTTGATGAAGATGTTTACATTTTCAAGTTAAGCACTGGAATTGAGAGAGCAAATTGCAAATCACATACAGAAGCCTTTATTATTATTTCATATGAAATTTAAATGTTTTTATTTGATGTAAGCATTTGTGTTTATTTATTGCCCACTGCTAAAATAAAGACTAAGAAAACCATCCAAATGAAGAGAATATAAAGAAAATTAGAACTATGAAAGAAGAACTCTTGAGGGAGGGGAAAGTTGAGGTGGTCTTCTCTAAGAAAACAAAATTAAACCAAACATTTATTTTAAAATCTATCATAAAATAACATTTAACAGCCAATGGACAGAGAATACAACAGAGTGCAAGAGAGTAATTCTGGTGTATCACTGTTTTGGGGTTGGAGTTATCTCAGCTTAAGAACTTGCTTCTGGGAGTCAAACACTCTCACATATCAGCATGTCTGGGCACATCTGACAAGTAGCTGAAACAGGCCTGCTTGAAATTTCTTTGCCTTAGAAGTTGGGGGAGTGCATTTTGGGTAACATCTCATCCTCGGGAAAGAAGGATCTAGCACACAGAACCTGACACAGTGACAGAGTGGCTGTGAAAATGAACACAGCTCCATGTGTGTTAATTGGATTTGTCTCCTCTTCTAGCCCCAGATGGGACTCATGACTGGGTCCTAACAGGGCACAGGGCAGAAAGGAATATGAGTTGCTTGTAAGGAACCTCTTCAGGAAAGTTTATGTAAGCACATGTGCCAGAAGCAACTCTGCTGGCTCTGCCTGGGGATTCCTCCAACAGCAGATACAAGAAGAAAGAAGTCTCCTTCCCACCTTGCTATCTGAACAGCAAGTGCCTCTGGTACTCTAGGGGCACACAGATTTCCCACTGGGGTAGAAATTCATTGCCTGGAGGCACTCAGTGGAGGGTGAACCCATCACCTGTCCAGACTTGCTTCAGAGCTCTTACAAAAACACCCCCTGAGGACTCCTGAAAATACCTGGTGGGGAATATCATTTGCAGGAGACTGAAGATCAGACTGAGAGAAGGGGATCAAAAGACAATGAAATATTCATTACATACTCCAGGCTTCCTTTTTTGTTGACTGTGATGTTTAGGTAAATGAATTGGTGATCATTCTAACATCTTATGAAATCTCAAAGCTTTCAATGACTTATTGCTAATTAAGTTCTACATGGATATAAACTTGGCCTGTAAACACTGTTTGATTAAATTTTGAATACAGAACTTTCTTCCTCTACTATATATTCTGATGTTTCTAACTATGAAAGGCTCTCAACAAATACAGCTCTTAAATACACTTAGAATTGTTTGTTTGTATTCAATTAGGGGGAGAACTATGAATGCTTATAGCAACCTTATTTTTTACCAGGAAAACTAGAGACAGTGGAAATGTCTGACCACAGGTAGTAGGTAAACAAATTGTGGTATATTTACACAATAGATTATTACTCAAGTAATAAAAATTAAAACAAAATGGAATGAGCCACTAATACACCCTATAACATGAATGAATCTCAAAATAATGATGCTGAGTGAAAGGCAGACAAAAAACCAACACATACTATGAATCCATTTGCAAAATTCTAGAAAAGATGAACTACAGTGATAGGAAGCAGATCAGTGGTTGCCTTGTTGGGAGGGGAGGACAGAAGAAGAGATTATGAAGGGGAATAAGGACGTGTTTAGGGGTAAAATACTCTCCCCTTCTCTCAGACCCCCAAAGTCTTATTCTGTGATGGTATTAGGCTCAGGCTTGAGGCCCTAGAGCCAATCGTGTGAAGAAAATTCAGGGGAAAACAGTTTCCTAAGTTTCTCCAAAAAGCACACATTCTCCTACTGTATGATCTGGCCATTCCACTCCCAGATATTTACTTAGAAGAAATGAAAGCACAAAAGAGATGAAGCTCCTTGACTAAAGCTTCTCAAGCACAGCCGCCCATGTGCAATTTCTCTTGGTCTTAAAACCCGTGGGTACAGGGAACGTCACTCGCCCCACAGGCATTCAATATACATGATAGGACAGAAGTACAGGGGCTTCTATAGACAATCTTTTTCAAAAAATGAGAAAATGGAGGCACATAGAAGTCATTGCTCCATAGCAATTCTGAAATCCAGTTGGGCACATTTTACCAGTCCCTTGATCAGTGCTGCTTGTGTAAAATTTACTGTAGATCATAACTCTATGCTTTAGGCTCTTTATTCTATATTCTGGATTATTATTACTTTTCAATAAAATAGAGTTCACCTTTGTAGCTTAGCAATTTTCTCAGTTTGCTTATAAAAGTTCAGGGTCCAAAGGCCTGTTTATAGTTTATACAATCTCTTCTCCTTTTAATTCAAGTTTGTTTTGTTTCGAATAATTCTCTTAAAAACTATAGATTTCCTATAGCTCACTGAAGTTCCATTAATTAAAAGTGACATCCATAAATCTTATCCACATAAGCCCTTTTACCAAGTTTGAGCTGCTGGTTATGATGCTAAGGAATAATGACCTTCATGTTCTTCTAAACTCTACTGTTTAAAAGAATCTGTGAGTCTCATCTTTTAGATATGTAGATATCAAAAGTCTTTGACCTTTCTGAAAGGTTCCGTGAAGCATTCACTTGCTGTTCTCTTCCTCATTCTTTTTTATAGCTGTATAGTACTCCATTATATGTATGTACAAGATAGAATTAATTCAATCTGTCTTTTATGGCAAGTCATTTCTTGTCAAGCCTTTGAATTTTTTCTGGGCTGATACTGGTTAGAAATAATATCTCAGTGTACTTTTACTCTTGATAGCTTTATTTATGTTTACTATGTTTGTATCTTTTTTTTCTGTGAAGGGTCCATTACCTCTTTTCCCATTTTTCTATTGGGTATCCTAAATTTTAGTAATTTCTTTTAATTTTAACAGTTCTTTATATACTAGAGAAATTTATCTTTTATCTATGATATTTATTGCAAATGCTTTCTGGTAGTTTTTCTATTGTCTTTTGACTTTTCTTGTTGTATTTTTTTGCCTGGCAAAAGTTTTTTTTCCAGGAATGTAGTCAATTTTATATATTCTATTTTGGTTACAAAGAGTACCATATGAGTTGAGCTCTAAATAAATTAGATAACATGACTACATGGAAAAAAAAAGTGAAACAATTTGTGAACCTGATACTTCGGCCACAAGTTTTTAGTAAGATATATTGTTGTCAATGGTATTGGTACATTAGTTCTGAGATGATTTCATATATATCATAGGATAGAGCAAATGAATCACTACATTTAAGTGACTGGGAGAGGGCAGATAAATGCTGTACAGATCCTCAGCCTCAATAGTCCAAACACAGCTGTGTGACAGTCACAGGCAACATTCAGACCAGTTCAAATTGACAACACCTCATCTCAAGTGTGCACTACCTGCCTGTCATATCCTGCCTCAGGACTTCTTTTTCTGCTGTGGTGTGCGATGCCTGTGGGCGCCCACATGGTACACACTGTAGTTCAGGGCAGCAGGTGAGTTAACACTCCGTTAGTAATCCTCAGCCCACTGGAGCAGGAGCCAATAGATAAATGCCTCTCCATTTTGTCCCCTGAACAAACAACACTAAGGCAGATTTTATACGCTACACAGATCTTGCAAAATCAAGCAGTAATAATCTATAGAGGTGACCAACTCAATAACATATTTTGGGGAAATCCGTTTTCCCTTCTTTCCTGTCTTACTCTCCCTGGATCCTCACTTTTGCAACCTGGAACCCCGTCCCAAGTAAACTACCTGCATACCAACCCTTGTCTGAGGCTCCACTTTTGGGAGGACCCCAAAGTAGGGCAAGGCTCCCAGAATAGCTGAATCATTGAACTGATGCCGGGAGCCCCCAATGTCCAAATTTTTACAATGTGAGAAAAGTAAACCTTATTCTGTTTGCTGTTACTTGCAGCTGAAAGCATTGCTCACCAATACTGAGGGGAATAATAGAAGCTGAAGGTGGAACTATAGAAAAGGGCCCAAAAGCAAAGAGTTCCGTATGGCAGACTGAAATGTTTGTACTTTATTCCCTGGAATGAATTCAATGGCCTGGCTGACTGGCTGGACGGTGTGAGCATCCACTAGTGCAGAGAGAGGTACAGATGGTGAGATATGGGGACTCATCAGCTTGGATTGAGACATGTTAAATTTGCCATGCCTCTATGCAGTGGCAGGTATAAACCTAGTGAAGCTCAAGGCAAAGTTCTAAGTGAAGCACGTTTAGTTTTTCTGAAGTTACTCAGTTTTGTCTTTTTGCCAAGACTAATTCTGAGTTTTGTTCCTGTCATGTTCTCTCCTGCCTAGACCTTCTTTTTTGTAATAGTGCGACACTATTTTATTATTAGTCACTACCTCTGAGAAATCTACCTCTACAACTGCTGTATGTTGCTTGCAAAAAGCCATATGAATTACCATTACCACTACAGTTTACTTTCAAAGTTCAGAGACATGTAATCAATTTTTAAAAATCAGGATATTGCTGAATTCTCATTGGCTGAATTCACGTATGTCCCAATTGGCAAAAACATTCATCAAAAGTATGCATTCACAAGACTTTAGATTTTGATAAGCACCCTTAGAGTGATGTTGAATCACACACACACACACACACACACACACACACACACACACACAGCACAGTACATAATATTTTAATTTGTTTTAGGTAAAATAGATAAAAAGACTCAGTTCAACTTGTTTTGTGAATTAAAAACCCCAAGTACGTTTTTCTCTACAAATGGGTAAAATGGGATGATCTATGCTCTATGGTTTATGTGAACTTCTCTTACAGGACTGGAATGAGGCTGTACTGCTGCTTTGCCCTCTTCTCTTAGGGTGTTTCTTGTGGTCCAGAGCAAGGTCTGCCACTTGGTCAGGCTGTTGACAGGACCTGATTCACCAATGGCAGGAGAGCACCTACAGAGAGGTGGACCTCAGGAGACAATTTCCATCCAGAGATCTAGAAAAGAGTGTCACCAGTTGGCGGCTAGAATTGGATGCATGTAAAGAGATGAGAAAAATTACCCCAGACAGAATGAAAAGGTCATATCTTAGAACTGGAGGAACAAGCAGAAAAATATACCAAGGACACTCACTCAGAAATAGTGTCAGAGATTGGAAAAGAATCAGAAGAGAAAGTTGTCACCAAGTGTAAAGAAGTAACTGACTCTCCTGGAGGAAAAGGTGTGCAATGTCTCAGAAAGGTGAAATGGCTGTTAGTTTAGCATTTGGTGAAGTCCCTGCTGGAGTGGAAGCCAGTTTCAGAGGGTTGAGGAGTACACAGCAGGTGAGGAAGTGGAGACAGTACTGACTACTCTTTCAGGAAGATTGTCTGGAAAAGGAAGCAGAGAGGAAACGGAGGTAGGCTGTGGTCAATTTTTGGCTCCATCGCTTTCTAGCTGGCATAACCAGATAGAAATGGAATCAGTAGAGTAACACCCAACCTCACGAACCCTGTGGCTCTGTTAGCTAATGCCTTAAAGCAGCACTAAGCACTAAGCACCAGGAAGTGCTTAGTAAGTGTTACCTATGCTTTACTGCAGGTGGGCATTGTATGTGGGCTTCAGAATCCAGACTTAATATATTGGGTAATGAGAAACCCTAAAGGTTTCCAAGTTCAGGAAAATACATATACAGGATGGGACCCTAAGAAGTGTTCCTGGCAGAGGTATACAAAGTGTGCTACAGTGGGACAAGAGTAGAAATGATGGGGGAGTTAAACTGACCTTTCAATTGAGCAGCTGAGAGGCAATGAGGTTTGTGATCTTCTCTTAGTGCTTTATGCACAACTCCGACTGAACTTCTTCTGTTCATAAACTTCAGTTTATAAGTTAAGTGATATATGTTCACAGTGGTCAAAACATCATAGAAGAGGAAAAAGCAGACAGAATGACTATCAATGTGAGCCAGAGGGAGGCTCCAATAAAGCAGAATTAGAAAGAGAAAGGGAGAGAAAAAAAGAGTGAGGGATGGTAAGATGGAAAGAAAAGGAAGGAGGGAGGGAGGGAAGGAGCGTGTCCTAAGCCACTAGGTTTTCCGCTGCCAGCCCTTCTGCCTGTATCACGCAGATTCCATCACAATCCATTAAAAAGCAACAGCCATACACCTGCACACAGAAGGGCAATTCAGGAAATTCTGTTCACACCTTCACTTTGGGGAGCTGTCCTTTGGAATAAAGTGAGGACCCCCAACAGTGAGACAGCACCAGACCACTCTCTCATCTGTACCAGAACATTTTATTTACTCCCCCTCTTTGCAAAGGGGAAAGGCAGGTTAGCAAACACTTTGAGGGTGGCTCTCACTTACATTACCCAGTATAAAATCCTCTCAACAACTTTGTGAAGAAAAAAAAATCAACCTGCCATTTTCCAATGAAAGCCAGACACTCAGAAAGACAGCACAACTCAGACACTGAGCACTTAGTGTATGTAAAGAAGCATCCTAGTTGCTTTTCTATTATTTCATTTGATCCTCACCATAATGCTCTGAAGTGGCACGATTACTATGCCCACTTCCCATATGAAGAAGCTGAGGTAGAAAAAGGGTAAGTGACTTGCCCCAGGTTTCAAGATTAAGTTATGGAGGTACAGTTGGAACTTTAGCAGTGTGGCCACAGAGCCAATGTTTTTATCTCCCCCATTAATGGGGGTCAGCTTGAAGGGGCTCCCACCACCCAAATAAGAGACAGTTGAACAGCAAAGTAAATGATAGCAAAGGATTATAATCCACTGAATAAAACTGGAATCCACGAGTCCTTATAAATTAGAGAGACAGAGAAACAAAGAGAAGAGACAGATGGACGGAAGGATGGGTAGGTGGATGACAAGGGAAAGCTCTTTTTTATATTGGAGAATCAACTAATAAATATACAAGGAATGACAGAATTAAAAAAATCACCATATGGCAGCTACCGCAGTAGTGATCACTTTAGGCAGAAATCATAAGTGGATGCTGCAACTCATGGGTGAGTTTGAGAGGCAGCAGGGTATTGAAGGTCTCAAAGCATCCTGACACAATATGTATTAATTACAAAGAGAAAAATGGTCCATTTGCAGTAGAGGAGCCTGGCAGTTAGCAACTTAATCGAATGATCAAAATGAACTCAGCAGTAATGGGACAAATGAGCATCACGTGACTCCTTATATAATTCCCTGGAAAGAACACAACACTATTTCTGTTGTATTCCTGCCAAAAATTCACAACCTGAATCTAATCATGACGAAACTCCAGACAAAGCCAAACTGGAGGATTCTATAAAATAACTTATCTATACTCATCAAAAATACCAATGTCCTGGAAGACTGAGGAAGAGTTTCAGATTTAAAAAGACTGAAGAGACATGACACCAGCACAGTGCATAGGCCAAAATTTTTTCTTTAAAAGACATTATTGGGATTAGTAGTATAATCTGAACAGGATTAATAGGTGAGATAATAGTGTTGTATCAATATTAATTTCCTGACTTTGGTATTAGATTGTGGTTATATAACCGAATGGCCTTGTTTTTAGGAAACACACATAAGTATTTAAAAGTAAAAAAGTGTTGTGTCTGCAGCTTATGCCCTATCAGTTTAGGGGGAAAAGAATTGTGTGCACATGTGTGCAGAGAAAGAGCAAATATCTTCAAATTACTAATATTTTGGAAATCTGGGTAAAGTGTATGTAGGAATTTTTTGTATTATTCTGGCAATTTTTTTGTAAGTCTGAAATGATGTTAAGAAGTCTGAAATTATGAAAAAGAAGAACAAAGTAAGAAAAAGGTATCAAGGTCAGGATCTAAATTCCAACCCTCTGTGATAGAGGACTGCTTCTGTCACAAGTAACAGAAAAATCCAATTCAAATTGGCTCAAGCACAGTAAATAAACCCAAATCTTAGGGGTCCATGTAGCTGAAAGTCCCAGGGAAGAGATAGCCTTAAGCACAGTTTACGCCAAAACTCAGATATCATCCTCAGGACTTGATCTCTCTCCATCTCTCAGCCTAGCCTTCTGCTATGTTTTCTTCATTCTCAGCCTCTATTTGGACCCTAACAGTTCTAGGCTCATTATCTTCTTGGGTTTTGACCCAGTTGAAAAGAAAGGCTCTCTCACAAGACCAGAAAAGGTCTCAGTGGCTTGTATATCTTATTGGCTATAATTGGGTCACACACCTGATTCCAGAAACAATCTCAGTGGCTGGTTCCTCTGATTTGGCCAGGATGCATCATAAGCTCATCCCTGGAAGCAGGGATGGAGTCAGTTCCATTCAAAGCAAGTCCTGAGGGTGGGAATAGGTTTCGTTCCCCCAAAGAAATTATAGGTAACCTTACCATGGGAAGGGCACATGGATTCTGGAGGCACAAACACTAGAACCCCACAGATACTATACTATCTATGGCCGTGTAACCAGCCCTTCCAAAACTTAGTGGCATAAAACAACAATCATTTATTTGCTAACAGCCATGCAATCTGGGCATGACTCATCTCTGCTCCACATGGTGTCAGCTGGGAAGGCCTCCAGGGATCCATCTTCAAGATGGCTTCTTTACACAAATGGCAGGTTGGTGCCGAACGTCAGCAGGGGCCACAATTCTTCTCCCTGTGGGCCTCTCCCCATGGCTGTGTGGGCTTCCTCATAGCATGGAGGCTGGGTTTCAATGGAAGAAAGAGAAACTGTCAGTCATGTGAAAGGTTAGCATCGCTTTCCCCATTACCTGTTGATCAAAACAGGCAGAAGCTCAGAACAGATTCAGGTGGGGGAAGAAATAGAATCCACCTCTCCTTGGGAAAAATGACAATAAGTAAGGTGGGCAAGGGCATTGGTGTTCTGAACATGTAAGAATATTCTTCTACCAAACACACAGACACACAAAAAAATTACATTCTCTCATTTCAGGAAATATACAGCCCTCTCTGTCTTTCTTTTTTTTTCTCACTTTTGTAAAGACTGGCTATAGAGTATGTATTTCTTTGCCACAAGAAAAAAAGCCCATGCAGGCATGTAGAAAAATTACATTTAACCCTAGGGCCTGATACAGAGCTGATGCCTGTGTGGACAGCTGCTATGAAGCTCTGGTCAAGTACTGCCAAGAAGAATGTAGGTACTATATAACCCGAATTTTCCATTTTTCAAGAGAAAGCTGGGTTTTATGTGAAATTTCCTGTTTTAAAACGTTGGCTCATCCTTTTGAAAACACTCTGAAATTCAAACAAAATATCCGAGGCACGTTCAGCCAGCAAACCAACAGTTTGTGACTAAAAGTATTAAAAATAATTTAGCATTCATTGTCAAGTATTTACATACCAAAAAAGGAGCTCACAAAATCATTTTATTTTCCTAAGCTAATGCTTCAGATCATGATTAAGTTGAATAATTCATTAAATATGAAATAGCGTGGATTACTTCATATCTTAAACATATTTCCAGTGCCACCTCTAGTAGATTAAAGGCAGCCTTAAATTCTTTGATTCTCCTCCTATCTAGAGGTGGGGTCTAATCCCCCTCTCCTGGAATATGGGCTGGCCATGATGACTTGCTTGTAACCAACAGAATGTGCAGAAACATCACGGTGCGACTTGTGAGGCCAGGGGCAGTGAAGCCTGGCAGCTCCTGCCTTGACCTCTGGAGCAGTGTCTCTCTGGACACCCACTCTCTAGACGTTCCCTCTTGGAACCCCGCGGCCATGCTGTGAGAGGCCCACGGCACACAGAGAAACCACACTCAGACACTCTGAGCAATGGCCCTCTTGAACCCCCAGCCAACATCCAGCATGAGTAGCCGCCATGAGAGTGGCCACTCCGGACATCCTTCCCAGCTGTGCCGTTAGGGGGGCAGTGGCTCCGGGTGACATCTGACTGCAACTGAAGGGAACTGCCCAGCAAGCCCCTTGGGAATTTCTGCTCTAGAAACTTACGAATATGATAAAATGGCTGTGTCAAGGTGCTAAATTCGGGGGCAGTTTATTACACAGCAAAATATAACAAGAACATTACCTTAATGTAGCTGCTTAGGGAAATCCAGCTTCTCAGGCCTAAGAAAACTTGCCTGCTGTCAGCATTATTTCTACTTAATGTTCTTTTTATTGACTCTATTATGAAGGTTTGTGGGTTAATTTTGATTTTAAAATCATCATATGCAAATGAATGACTCTTTAGACATTTTAAGTACAATATCTAATGTTCATAAGATGTCTGAATTTTTTTTTCTCTGAATTCCTGTTATGATGGTGAAAATATGATCAATGGCTATAAGAAATCAGCAAAAGAATTACCAAAAATGTTTGTTCTCTTGCTTCTTTGGGGTAAATGCCACGGATTTCCAAACAGCACACTCGATGTTTGGAAGAATTTGAAGTATGAAAAAGGATAAGTCAAACTCTTCTAGAAGGATTTGTAGATTGTAATCAAAAGTACTCAAAAAAAATAGGATGGCTAATAATCTCATTCGTAAAATTATGAACTAAAGATGCAATTTAAAAATAAGATAAATCACTGATCCCAGTTAGGCATCATACCATAGGATAAAGAAAAGTTTCATGAGGGCAACATAAAGGAGCCTAAGTTTTCATAGGCGAAAAGTTAAATAGTACGTGTTTTTAGAAGAATAACCTAACCCATTTGCTATCTTGCAATGCCTACACTGCTTACTAGTTCAAGGAATAGGAAGGTAGGAGAATGAATCATTTAAGGAAGAGAAAAACAAATACTTATAAATGATACTGGATCCTTCCTGCACTTCCACTTTGAAAGGAACAAAGAAATGAGGCACTATTTATACTCTTATACTGAGAAGAAAGATAAGATTCCAGAAATTAAATGTCAACTCATAGCTCCGACTGTTTCGAAAAATCTTTATAACCAATAAGCAAAAATTCTTCTCTTCAGCTGGGCTCACATGATCCAATCCTTGCATAACAATGCCCAGTCAACTACCTTCCCTTAAGAAGGGACACCTGATTGAGTCAAAATAATTCTTTTGATAGTAGGACAAGATTTTCTTTTAAAGAATAGTCCTTTAAAAATGGAATGGTTTATTATCTTGCTTAGGAGTATGAGAAACCAGTCATAAACGGAGAAAGATGTGGGTTTGATGATTTTTGACCTTGGTTCTGCTAGGAAAACACAACTAGAGAAGGTCCAGGGCAGGAACATCAGCCACTTCCAGCCCAGTGGGGACTCACTGTAAGAAAACCAGTCCTGGCCACATCAGTAACTTTCAACTTTGCAGAAGTAATGCTTGTCTTCTGTAGCACTCATCCTGACTACCCTGGTCACATTCACATCTTGCAGGCTTGTACGGGTCCCCGCAAAGCTAATGGCTCCTGAAGAAGAGCAGGCAGAGACTCGGGCTCTGTCAGTCATAGGAAAGGAAGAAAGGAAGAAAAGGCACAGATTCAAACAAAACTGACTATCTTTGGTCTCAGTGGCTCCGTCTGAGCTTTCTGACTGATTTGACTGTGGGGAAAAAAACACAACAAAAACTGTTTTGAGTCTCCCACAGTGAGCAAAGCACATGGAAATCTTGTCAAGGTAGGAAGAGGACACACTTTGTGTTAGAATGCTGTGTACCAGTGGCCATGGAAAGACTTGGAAAAGCTTCCATTTGCTGTGTAGGTAGGAAGCGAGGCAAGGTGACTAGATGTCTTGGTTGGGAAATTCATACCCCCCTTTCAAAGAGAGAGATGCAGTTCTTCATTTATGTTAGTCTGAGAACAGAAAGCTGGTCTTAAAAGGAGCTTGCCCAGAGAATCACTGGTACCACACTACTCGTTAAGGGGTCCTGTCGCTGAAAACTTCAAGAGGAGGTGCTGGGTGAACCCTGCCCAAATATATCCAATACAGGTTTTCCCTGTTATATTATACAAAATAGAGCATTCCTGGGAAACTTTTCATAAGCTGAAGTGGCATAAAGAAAGAAGCAATTTCCATGGAAACATTTTTAAGCATTCCCAGCTTAAAAAATAACCTCTCTCAAGCTTTTCTGATACCTTAGGACACATCTCGTAAACACAGGCCCAAAACAAACGGAGGTGATGCTCAGATGCTCACAGACACAGTTCAAAGCTAGAGCTGTTGATGCTGAAATGCTGGGTGTGGCTCCTGGGGAAGGAGCTGGTGGGGGCCACCCTCCCTGCTCCAGGTGAGCACTCCCTCTACGGTGGCTCGCGGCCAAACAAACGCTCGGTGCCATTTTCATTTTCTGCCTCCTTTTGGTAAAACCACAAATCCTCTTTGGGTTTCTTTCGGTGAGCGAACACAGATACACATGTAGGTCTTTCATAAAAGTGAGGAGGCAGAAGGAGAACTTCCAAAAAGTGGGGGATATCTGTAATCACAACTAGCTAATGAAAAAAGAGCAGAGAAAGAATTAGCAAGGGCTCCCTGGAGGGTGCAAATAAGGACACGTGAGAATGATGATGGTGACAGAGCACCCAACCTCCCTTGAGGGGGGCCCAGACTTGACTGTACCAACCCTAATACAGTGGGGGGCTTCTGGGCTGCAATCCACAAGACAAACACTGGCCTCACAAGTGGTTTTCATGTCGTCCTTGCTCTGTTTTCTGCAGTCTCCTCTCAGCTCACCTCCTACTGGGCCTTTAAGGGGTCTGGACTGTCCCAGAGGGGCTGTTTTGAAAATTTGAGGAAGTGGGTGCTTGTAATTGTCAAAATAATTATAGGAGGGAGTTACTACCTATATTTAGTGGGCAGGACCAAAGACATCGCATGTCCTGCAAGGCACAGGCAGTCCCGAGCAACAAAGAGGCATCCTTCTGGTCATATCCTTCATGACTTTCAAATAACCCACTGCGCATTCATATACATGAACATCATCTTATTTTTAGCTTAGAACCTTGTTCCATTTTACGTATAAACACGGAAGATTCTTTTGTATTTTGCACAATTTTATTATGCTCTGAATTTTCCAGTCGATGGAGGAAAGATTATTTCTTGCTTTGAGATTTACCAAGAGTTGTCACTGTTTCCGAACGTCGGTTCATGACAGTAATGCCGCCGTAGGTGTTTGCCATTCCCACCCAGCCCTCCTGTGTCAGCCTGCCTCTGTAGCTGTCACAGGCATGGTGACTAGGGCTAGATCCTCATGTAGTTACACACAAGCATTTACATATTAAAGTAAAGCATATTTTATTTTAAATGACTTGTATTTCTCTTTTGTTTTAACCGGGCCGTATGTGTTTGGTGTGTAAATAGATTCTATTACCTGTGAGGGTCATTTCTGGACGGTAAAGAGTGTTAACAAATGTTTTGGGTGGGGAGCACAGGGCCTGTCAGGGTTGAGAACCCCTGCTTTATTTAGCTGGAGCATCTGGAAGTTAATTTCTCACTTACTGACCCAGGTAGCCTCCTTCTCCTCCCTATTCTCAATAAAATGCTAAGGAGGAAAGAAGGGGGGACAAAAGACTATCACCCACAGAGAAAAGGCCCAGGCAGAAGCTTCTCTAGTCGGGGACACCCTACAGCGACCTCGTTCCATTTAGAGCTTCCTTTGGTCTGGGGCCTGATTTAGTATCTGCTCTCATCTACTGGAATTCTCCCCAATCCCACCCTGTCCACATGTGATCATTTCTTACCTCACTCTCTCTTTTAAGTTGTATAATTTTGGTTGTATTCCTTTAAAGTTCTCAACCCAGTGCCCAAATTCTTTGGAAGAATTTGTTATGTGAATGTTTGTCCACAGCAAATATATAGTCAATCCATGGATACAATGTTCATAAAATCTAACTTTTCCCTATTTGGAAAAGAAACTTGCAAATTATTTAATTTCTTTGACATGAGGGATCCAATTTTCTTTTAGCTGCTTAACTGCCTTCTTAAACTCCTAATTTATTTTAGACCTAAAATATAGAAGTACCCTAAGATTCTCCTTATAGTGCCTCAGACTTTCTGATTTAAAACCACTGCATATCCAGAATCTGACCAATTCTAAATCAAGAACATTTCCCAAATCAAAATATTTCCAAAATCTAAAGAGCTTACATCTGAAATAGTCTAATTAGAAAAATATTTGCTTCAAACCCAAGAGGTATTTTTTATTATATAGATTAAAGAATGGGCTGTATAGGATATACTTGTATGATTCTGTAGAAGAGTTGCTTCCTACCAGAATACAGCCCATATAAGTCGACATAAAAACAGTGAAATAGCCAAGATATCCCTGTCACATATCTGTGTGTGGTGGCTGGGACCCCCAACTTCACCCCTAATTTCTTACATATCATCAAAAACAACACAGTATATGAACTCAGTTTTAGGTACTGTAAAAGGAAAATACTTAAAATGGGTGACCATAAAAAATATCCTTTGTTTGAATGCATCCTAGGTTTAGGTTCTAAGATAAAAATCTTCTACTGTAGCTGCATTTTAAAATATAAGAAATAGAACACTGAAGAGTGAAGCTGATGTTGGGAGGGCTGTTGCCCTATGTCTATACTTCTGAAATCAAGCAAGCACTTTAGGTAAGGAGCAGTAAGCCCGCCTCTTTACCTTTTATTTGCATACAAAAGGGAGCGGGTCTCAAGCACATTAATGGTTGAAGTAGGCTAGAAAGGGCATGGGTTTTGTTTTTGTTTTTTTAAATAATTAGGTCCTTGTCTTCAACGGTACTCTCTCACACACAATCAAAAGCTTTAGGACCGAGCAACAGAATTTGCATATGCTTTAAAAAGAAATCTGAAGTAAAACAGACAAGTCCATCCTTACTCCCGCAGGCATGGGCAAGGATCCTGAAGATCAAATTTGGAATGCGGGCAGGTAGCAGAGTCCACTGTGCTCCAAAAGGGGTACCTGAGCCCCTCCCACTAGCAGAGCCTGGGCCAGGAAGCCCCTTCAGTCGCCTGGCTCCAGGGCCTGAGGGTCCCTCTTGAATTATTTTAGGCAGATGGAGAACCGGGTGTCCCTGCTGCTGTTGTGGGAGTGAGCATTATTTAAGTACCCTGGTTTCACAACAAGTTAATTGGGGAGGGGGAATAAAGGGGGTAGGAATAGAGACTAAGAAAAAAGGTTTACCCTTTCTTTTTCTCCTGGAGACATCAACTACTGTTCTCAGTGTCAAATATCACAGACAAGTAGAGGCAGTGTGGAGAGGGCATGAGAGAGCTGGTCTGGCTAATATTTGTTGAAAACTGACTTTGTGCTATAAGGCCCAGAAAACAGGCCCTGCTCAGCCCCGGGATGGACGGCGACCCAAATACTCACAAGAGACCGGTCTTGATGCAAACAGCAAGAGGTTTATTGATTCCACCCGCGCGCTGGGGTCAAGACTCATGACTCACGCAGGAGCAGAGGAGTCCGACCCCGAGCAGAAATTACAGGAGGTTTTAAAGGAAAAGGGGACCATAACCAGGGGGAGGCGAGGGGGAGTCTGCTGATGATTCGACAGCAAAAATATTTCAATTAGGGTCTCACAGGGCTTTATCTTTAAGGTCTATCAGTTTGGGAAAGATTACCTAGGCACGGGTTTGCAAGCTATTGTGTCATTGTGTTCAGGCCGGTTTTTATGACTCAGGCCAAGGGTCAGAGCCTACTTAAAATTTTCCTATTCTTTCAGGTGGTTTCGGGGAAACTGAAACTCAGGCCCTCTGATTTCTGAGGCTTTCTGGGGCCTGTCATGGCATTAGTTTGGTCCTTTCAGTGCCAAGTACATAGTCTTTTGCATGTATTATCTTAGTTACTCCTCCCAGTAATCCCATATAGTTCTTTCTGTTATCAGACCCCATTTTATAGAGGGAAACTAAGACCAAGAGTGGTTAAGTGACTTGCCCAAGATCACACAGTAAGTGCAAACAATCTGAGCGAGAGTTCAAACTCTTAAATACTAAGTTTCGTATATATATATATTCTACTTACATTATTAGATCCCCGATTTTATATAAAATAATACTTCATCTTATGTTTTGGGTCCTTGATCTGAGGCACTTGAGACATCTCACATTTGTATTCTCTGTTAATCCAACAAATTCCCAGTGAATTCAAGGAGTCAAAAAATTTTATCCCTGGTTAAAGATTGGAAAAACCACAAAACTGTGAGAGTTCCCTCGGATCTCAATTTTCTCTACTTAATCAGTATCGCTAGACTCGTGCCTTGAGTCACTGCCCTCCCCTGTGACATTCTGCCTAGGCCAACAGACCGTGGCAGTGGGCCAAATACAGACGGAAAACAGTTATTATTATACTTCTAAGGGAAGAAAATAAATGCAACAGAATCATTGATCAAGCCAATAATGTTGTTCTGGGAGGGGCATTGCCCTATCATCTAAATGTGTTACCACCCTAACACGTGCCAGCCACTCTTACTTACCCAGAGTTCAATATGCATTTTTCTCTAATTCTGGTTTTTATCACACCACGTTATTAGACCCATTATTCACATAGATATCAACCCCGGACACGATCAAACTTGGTTTCTGACAGGGGCTAATTTGAAATATTAATCATGCTAGTAGAGTTTCTAAAATATGCATCAGTATTTATAAAGCACTAAAATACTAGACTGTTGGAAGAGTAACTCTGTGGCTAGTTCTAAATTTTTTATTGACCTGACACAATCTCTCTGTGACTGTATATAGCTAAGTGTAATAGATACATGTTTTCTATCTGTTCGTGTGTATATATATATATTCTACTTAAGTTACCTTGTTGTTCAATTCTACCCTCAGGCAAAGGAGTATCAGTGTTCAGGAGTCATCACTTGTGCAGCATAACGTCCGTGTTCGTTTCCCTGCTCTCTCCAAGGAAAGCAGTTTGCCAAGAGCCCACAGGCTCTGTGTTTTGCAAGTGCTGGGAAAGGATTTCATTCCGGACGATGTAAGGGAATTATCGTCATGGACTTTGGTAATAGTAGCGGCAGCAGCCGTGGCATTTTAGGCTGAGGAATCTGCTTCAAATTATTATAAACTCTTTCGTTTACCCGCCTTTCAAAACTCAGGCATACGAGTGTACCGCCTAAAGTAGCTGACATTGTCAAGCACGGGTTATCACTAATTTTGAGGCAAATCCTGAAAGCCATTTTCTTCAGGCTGTACAGAAAATGAAAAATGAGCTGACATGTTCAAACCCATTTAGCCAGTCAGGAATGTAAGTACACCCCAGAAAATAAATTTTAAACGTCTCCAAGGTTAAAAATTAACATTGAATTATGCAATTTACTATTAGAATACAATTATCAATATAGCTTGGATATTTATAGGCAGCAGCACAAATTATATGTTAAGAAACTAATGACAAAAAAAAAAAGAAAAGAAGAAATTTTGGAGGTTGCAAACCCAAATGCTTGCAGGGGGCAAGTAGCCAATGGCAAGGAGGATGGCTAGTAAAGCACTGTGCAGAGCAGGGAGGGGAAAGGAGAGGGTAGATGCCCCGTCTCACGACAGCCCAGAGCTGGGCGAACATGAACGCTGCGAGTGCCGAGATGTCTGCCAATAAGAAACAGGTCTGAGGTTTGCCTCAAAGTATCCAGGGCAAAGAGGAAGAGGTAGAGGGATGATACAAGATTAGCTTGAAATTTATATTTCTTGAGGTTGGTGATGGGTACTGAGGTTTTATTTTACTGTTCTCCTTATTCCTGCATAGATTTGAATTTTGCCATAAATAAAAAGTAAAAACTACTTTAAAAACACTCAATAAGGAGGTGCATAAAGTTTCCAGTTCTCAGCCTCAGTTGTAATTGAAACACACACACACACACACACACACACATTCGGCTTTAGTTACCTAGTACCTGACAAGGATGCAGACAGACAGCGAACTCACTTCTGCCATTAATAAGGCCGTCCCGAAGCTAATAGGATCATTATGAGGCATGGGTGGCTCCTGTTTTTATATATCTAGTACTGAGTCATGATTACATATCAAATTCTAAGTTTGGGAAAACTGAGCCCTAAAACACAGCATTTATATACTTGCAGACCCACATGCATGCACATGGACTCACGGCTTCCAGCTCAGCAGTACCAAGCAGATGCTGAGAGGCTCTGGACAATGAATTACTCCTGAGTAACCAAACATCTTTTTATTGTCCTCTTCACAGAACGGCTAAATTCCCAGAAGTCAAGACCAATCCTTTTTAATTTCCAGACTCCTGGAACCTAGTAGGTTCTTAATAAATTTTTGTTTGATTAACAAAACAGCCTTCATGTTCTAGGAACCTCACCTTAACAAATCATAGAGTCTATGTATAGAAAATGAGTAAAATGAAGTTACAGGGCTGATTCAGAAAAGCTTTAGTAAAATGGGAGGTGTGATGAACAATGGAAAAAAACAACTGATTCTAAGTGTATTTAGTAAGCAACTGCTTCTGGAACTGCCTTCAAAGCAGCCCTGATGCATTTCATTCCCCTATTCCCCAAGCCTATAGCACTCTCCTCCAGGACTGGAATCACAACAGTTTTCCAGTCAAGGGCCAGAGGCGAGGGGATCTCATGTCAGGGTATGACTCTGGGAGCGCCTCCCTGCAGGAGGACCTTGAGCTCATGAGTGACCTCAAGCCCTGGAAAGGCAGTGAGAGAGGGGTCCTCAGTGAGTGACCCAACAATGTGGGATGGACACATGTTGGGGTTAGACAGGTTATTGCCCCACTCATGGGGTTAATTGGAGGTTGACAGGTGAGGGTCCTAGGAACAGGTGGAAGAATGTACCCTTGACATGAAGACAGCATGGTGGGCTGGTGAGGCTTGTGGTCCAGCACAACTCCTGAGCTCCCAAACTGGACTCCTTAAATTTAGGTAGGCAGATGCAGGAGAAAGATCTCAGTTAACCAAAAGGAAACCCAAATCAGGAGGTAATTCAAAATATCCTTCTCATCATAACATATCCTCCTCATCACGTATTCACACCCTGCTACACCATGCCTCTTTCTCCACTTGTGGAAAATAATAAAGCCAGTCCCTTTCACAGAAAGCACACATGTCACAGAGCCATTTTCCTCTGTGACTAAGAGTCACAGGAAATGCCCTTCTTTCCACTTCTTGGATCAGCCTGATTGGGTGACAGCACAAATGACAGAATAATTCAGTTGTGACAGGAGTACTACAAGGGGACACACTCATCAATGGGCCCATCTGTCTGCTGTCATTCTCCATCCCTCAAATGCTTAAGAGATTACCCTGCTACTGAAAATGAGTCAAGTGGAAGGAGTTGCACTTGCTTACCCCCATTCCAAATGTGAACGAAGCCCTGAAGGTGCCTGGATTGGAAAAAGCAGCCTGCAGAAGAGCAGGTGATGGATCTGGAACGTCCAGCTCTGGGTCACTGTGGCCTCTCACCTTCCTTGTGCTCTAGAATTACTCACAGGGAAACAATAAGAATCATGATATGCTGCACTTATTTCCCAAACGTTTAGTGAGTACCTACTGTATAGATAACAATGGACTGGCTGTCATAGGAACACAAAACAATAAAATTCATGATTTCTGCCTTCAGTGAACTGAAGAGCTAGTTAGGGAAAGCTAAGACAACACACCCATAAAAAGTTAAATTATGAAACGATGCAAGTCCAACTAATTACATAGCCCTACAAGTTCCGTTTTATAATTGGAATCAAATGAGTAGAACAAATCCTAGTTATTCCAAGTTGACCACTATTGACACCGCAAATTCCACCTCTCTGAAACCCAGCACAGCACTGAGGTTTGGTTCTCTATGGCTCCATTTCTCATGTATTAATCTGGCCTCCTCAGCCAGGCTGTGCAGACTGCAAGCAGCACCTTATATCCTGCATGTTCTGCAGACTTCTCAGGGCCTAGTGATTTTGGGGGTGACCAGTAGCAGCAGGTAAAGATTCTATTCACAGATCTGTGTTCTCTTATTTTGTTCCTGGGGTGCCCTCACACAGAGTTGGACACACTGCTCTGCGTTACCCCTGTTCAAACGTAAGTTCTGTGGAGGCAGGAGCTGGGTCTTTTCTTCTTACCACTGGACCCAATAACTGGACAGACACAGTCATTGAAGGCATGAATGGTGCTTACAACTTTGCTCAAACAACCATCAGAGTAGCTAGAAAATCTGGGAGTTTGTAAAATATTACCAAGATACAGAGTTATAAAAAAATTAAAGAGAACAATTGGAAAGTAAAAAGAAGATAGGAAACAATCCCAACCTCCCTCCTGATTTTACAGGTACTCCTTTTGTCCACGTGTATTTTTCCCCTGACTACCTGAGGCTGTGCCTGTTTTAATTGCCACTTGAAAAGCCATGGGCCAAAAAGGCCATCTGCCATGCTGCACAACAGTCGTGAAATCTGGGCTGACCTCTGAGTGACCGCCATCACTCATCTACAAGCAGCTCCTCTACACACCACACACCTTACAAGCTGGCCCTGTTTCCGGGCTCTGCCCAAGTAGAAGCACCCCCAGTAGAAACACTCATATGCCTCCCAACCTGAGGTGGAGTCACAGGTATGCTGGTAAAACCCTGACCACCTCAATTCCTGTGGTTCCCTCAGGAGCCAAACACCATAGGGCAGAGGGCGGGAGATGCCCATATGAGTCTATGGATGTGCAGAGCTTCATACTACTACCCGTGCTGTGACCGCAGCTCAGTTAGACCCCTGAACAGCCCACAGGTGCTTTACTTTGTGGTCACTGATTCTTTTGCAGGTACAATGTAGCCAAAAGTGCTGAGAAGAGACTCAGACAGTTCTGAGTCACAGGGGGAGAAGCAAATTTGGAATCTGGCTTGGCATTGAGCAGGTAAAGAAGATAGCGTTCCATGAATGGCTGCTGTCTTTGCTCCTTTCCATCAGTCACACTGAGTCTGCAGACACACATGTGTGCGTGCACAAACACACACAGCATGGCAAGGCAGACCTCACAGTGCCAGGTCTGGATTCCAAACAGCTGGAGCAGAAAGCAGCAGTTGGCAGGAGCAGACAATAACAAGAGGCACAGTATTGAGTCCAGATTGACATGCAGAGTTCTTGGCATAACCACACTGCAACCCTTTTTTAGGAGAGCTGGCAAACTTCCAGGCCTCCCCAGCCCTTCCTGAAATGGCAAATCCTAGACCTTCTATGGAAAAGGAAAACTTAATAGGTAAAGCCATTTGCCTCTGACTGTTTTCAAGCTATAGCAAATTATACTTGTTAGGCTAGGCCTCAAAATGAAATGTGTCTCCACATTAATAAGGATAATGGCATGAGAGTAATAAGACCCATTTCCTCATATGTTATAACTTGAAGAGACCTTGGACATAATTACCCTCTCTCATATAAAATGCTCTCATGTTATAGTTGAGGAGAACGAGTCTCAGAGAAGTTACACAATTTGACAAGGTTACACTGCCAGTTAGTGGCAGAGCTCTTGCCCTGACTCCCAGGTAGCATTCTTTATGCTCTGCCATGTTGCCCTTGTGATTCATTTCACATCCATCATTAGCTCCCTGAAAGACAGCCAAGTATGATTTTGCAATGTCATAGTCACGGCTAAAGCAACCTGCTGTGATCTCACCCAGGCAGCTGCACGCTCTGACCCAGCTGCAGGACGCACAGAGATGGCCTGGTACCTGGTAATGGTTTGATGATCAGAAGGCAAGACAGCAATGACTTCTTCAGTAATTTTTTTTTTACTGAAAACCAGCCAACCAATAAGTCTGTATCAATAGTGGTTAATTCCTGATTATTCTGTAGTTAGGAAGACTAGATTTAATCCTGGGTTCACCACTTTGTAGTGGAGAGATCTTGCAGGTTCCTTAACCTTTCTAAACCTCAGTTTCTGCATCTGTAAAACAGGAATTAAAAATAGCACCTTCCTCACTGAGTTCTCATAAGGATTAAGCAAGATGAGGCAGTAAAGATGCTTAACTCATGCCAGTTATTCTTATTTAGCTAGTGAGTTTGATCTTTCATTTTTCTTTTCTTGTGGTATTTAAAACATTGTATAACTAGATCCATCATTCAACCATATGTCCACTCTAGACATTATCAAAGTTGCTTTCTGGAGGTAGCTGATGTGAAATATTGGTCTTACTTGGTAGAGTCCCTAAAATGTGTATCAACACTTACAAGAGCGGCTAAAGCACTAGGCTCTAAAAATAGTTTCTTACTACTTCAATTAAGGTTAGGTTTCCTCCTCAGCTTCCTCCTGCTCCTCCTCGTCCTCACTGTCATATTCCTCCTCCTCCTCCTCCACACCTTCGTCATCTTGTCCTCAACTTCGTCATTATCTATCAAGTGCCTGGCAAACATCTAGAGGAAATCTATCATGATGATGGGGTTTGGCATTTTTACAGAGCAGGAAGGCATAAAGTTACATGGTCTTTGGTAGTAGACATGGCAGGAATGCTGAAGATCAAAGAAGTGAGTGTCTTGTCTTCTAAGTTAGCCAAGGGGAAGCATTTCCAGATATTAGAATCGGCTCTACTTCGACTCTCTAGGAGAGTCTACTTGTTGCCTCTAAAAAGTAGGCCTTCTTGTTCTGAAAAGTTCTCAGAGGAGACATTAACCCCTCCTTTTTCTTCACCTCAGAATTTCTCATTTACATTTTCACATGGAAAGTGCACCGGGATAGGCGGGATCATTTCAGACCATAATTCTGCCAACCACCCTGGTTATTGAGATGGCAGATTCAAAACAACAGACCCAAGCCTGTCTCTCTTGGTTTCTCTCTCTCCCTGATTCTTGTCAAAATAGCTTTTGCTTCTACCAAAAGAAAAGAAAAGAAAAGAGAAAAAGCTGAAACCCCATGGTCCTTAAATACACTAACAATGTTTTAAGAATGTGAAAGAAAATAAATCTGGGTAAAGCAATTAAAAGTGACTCTTTAATTATTGAAAACATGTTAAGAGAAAGAAGGCTATTTTAAAAATTCTAAAAACCCCAAGTGATAATTTTCTTCTCAAATTTTACTTTTATTCTTATTTAAATTATATTAGTCACCCAAAACTTAGACTTAAAATCTTAGTGATGGAAATATTTACTCCAATATTTACTTGTCTACATGACTATTATCTTAAAATTCCATACTTTCAAATGATAGGCAAACTCTTTATTCCAGTGCAAAGTACTATGCTTTTCAATCTGTTATCTCCAGAATACAAGTTGTTTCCCTTTTTGTTGTATGAGTCTTACTGATTCAGCTTGAACCTCATCTCAGGATATAAGCCAATTTTCCTAAATTTATCTTGGACTTGTTAGCAATTTGGATTTGCCTCTGACAGAGGCTAAACAGGGTTTAGAATATTAATTCAAACTCTTTGCTAAAAATGTAATAACAATCTTGGGTTTTGAGCATAAAAGCCTGCATCATTTCCATAACAATATGCAAAAGGTTCCGTTTTTACTTAATGTACCATGGTGAAGTTAATCCTGAAAATAAAGTTGTTGTTATTTTTTTGTTTTTAACGTCTTGATTCATGAACTAGGAATACTTGCTTCTAGCATAATCCCCAGCCTACTTAAAATGAGAGCTCTGGGTAGCACGCTGCAATACCAAGGCTGACAGCTGTTGGCTAGCCGTGGCATTCACCAGATGTTGAAGCCCAGAGGCATCCACAACACTGAGCATTACAGCCTTCAATCACCCATTTAGCATTTACAACAAACTGAGCAGAAAGCCATTATTTCCACCTTCGGTATAAAGTTTTCCTCAGGCTGTGAATGGAGTTCTGCAATGGTTGGATGCACCATCTGCTCCAAGTTCACTTTGCTGTTTTGTGGAACTTCCACCAATAGAAACAAGTCCCAGATAAAGTCCAGAAATACTGGGATGTTATCTGTTATTATTTGAGGGATATCAAAATCCCTAAGGGTTCCTGAGCACACCTAGGAAAAGGACTTGCACTGTAATTAAATGAAATAATAACAAATCATAATATAAGGCATAAAATGAACAAACATTATGAATTGATCATACTTAGACAATTACAACCCATATGGCTTGTTAAACTCAATCTGCTACCTGTAGTGACATCAATTGCATACTGTATATCTGACACCGCAGCTTTTTCTCCCCCCAGGATGTAATTACTTAATTTTGTGAATGAGAAAGTGAGATGTAAAAGACAATGTGTTCACCACTTGGTATCCTCTGAAGTCTTCCTTATTGAGTCAAAGGTTTTGCCTGCTATTCACAGCTCAGAAGACTTCTAAATGTCTCCATAGAGACATTGGTTCCTTTAAAAACAAATGCCCTTCTTCCTTCTCCCAGTGCATTCTGTCTGTTCTCTCTTCTCTACTTCATGTGTCCACAGCAGGAAGTTTAGGGGAGCAGACTTCCTGAGCATCTTAACCAGGAGGGGTACTTCTCCCATGTAACTTGACACCAGTTTCCCAGAGAAAGCCTTGCTTTTTCTATAATAAAATCAGTGATGTGACTTAGAAAAACCCCATGACTTTTGATCTTACCAAGGTCACTGCTGATCTTGAGCAAACTATGTAATTTACCCGTCTGTCAGTTCCATCATCTGTAGGATGGGAATAGCAATGATCTCTACCTGTGCAGAACCGTGTGAGAATGAACTAAAACCCCATCTGTGAAGGGCCTGACCCACTGCTGGTTAGTGTTCACTAAATGGGTAATGGACTTCCAATCTGTAAACACCATTGGGATTTTCACTGCTCAAGAGAATTTTTAAAAAACAAAACAACTAATGAGTTGCTGAGAATGCTGTTGGTCTGGAAGGGCACAGGTTATTTACACCCCTGCAGTGAAAATGACACTTGGAAAATTAGGAGCTGAACCAGACTCAGGCCTAACCTAGACATTTGGTGTATTCATCATCACCATGTTTCCCACCAGTAGGTAGAGCCCTTGAGAAGCCCACAGTATGTCTCACTGGCATATGGGCTCAGAAACTAGGGACAAAGCTCCAAAGAGCTGCATCTTTCCAAGCAACTCTTTCGGACCAGCTGCAGACACAGCAAATGTGTGGGGGCAACTGCCTGTGACATGACTGCGCAGGAAGGGTCATCATTTGCCCTCGGCCTTGGAGGCCAAGCTCATCTGCACTTCACCGGGTCCCCTGAGCTGAGCAGCTGGTCCCAGCATCCGTGCACACACCTGCAAGATCTACTCCAGACCGAAAGAGGTGGAATGAACTATGAGCCACTCTGACTCCAAAGGGGCCTGCAGAATCCAGTCCCAGTGAATAAGCCTCAATTAAATAAGACAATTTCCACACTATCACAGAAAAGTAGAAGAGGGAGACCTGTTTCACAACTTCTCCTGTGATTGGGTCCTTTGAGTAGTCCTGTAACATCTCTGACAGAAAATTTCCCCAGCTTAGCTCTTTGCCCAAACTTCAATTACAGCAACTATCCTGTATACTGTTAGTTGTTTACACTTATCAATGACCCTTGATTGTTGAATGAAGCCCCGGCTCTGTGGAGAAGGCAATGGAAGAAGGACCCCCTTGAAGGCAGCCAGAGCCTGCAGCCCTAACTCTTGTGTCCTGACAACCACCTGGCCCTAGGAAAGCCCCTGCAATTCTTAAAGTTTTCCAAAAAGTAGAAGAGGAGGGAATACTCACAAACTCATTCTATGGGGCCAACACCACTCTAATACCAAAACCAGGCAAAGACACCACAAAAAAAGAAAATTACAGACCAATATTTCTGATGAACATAGATGAAAAAATACTCAACAAAATATTAGCAAACCAAATTAAAAAATACATCAAAAAGATCATCCATCATGATCAAGTGGGATTCATCCCAGGGATGCAAGGATGGTACAACATTCAGAAATCCATCAACATCGTCCACCACATCCACAAAAAGAAGGATAAAAACCACATGATCATCTCCACAGATGCTGAAAAAGCATTGACAAAATTCAACATCCATTCATGATAAAAACTCTCAACAAAATGGGTATAGAGGGCAAGTAACTCAACATAATAAATGCCGTATATGACAAACCCACAGCTAACATTATACTTAACAGTGAGAAGCTGAAAGCTTTTCCTTTAAGATCAGGAACAAGACAAGGATGTCTCCACTTTTATTCAACATAGCTCTAGAGGTCCTAGCCATGGCAATCAAACAACACAAAGAAATAAAAGGCATCCAGATTGGTAAGGAAGAAGTCAAACTGTCCCTATTTGCAGATGACATGATTTTGTATATTAAAAACCCTAAAGAATCCACTCCAAAACTACTAGATCTAATATCTGAATTCAGTAAAGTTGTGGGATACAAAATTAATGCATAGAAATCTGTTGCATTCCTATACACTAATGATGAACTAGCAGAAAGAGAAATCAGGAAAACAATTGTATTCACAATTGCATCAAAAAGAATAAAATAACTAGGAATAAACCTAACCAAGGAGGTGAAAGACCTATACCCTCAAAACTACAAGGCATTCATGAGAGAAATTAAAGAAATAACCAATAAATGGAAACACATCTGGTGCTCATGAAGAGGAAGAATTAATATTGTCAAAATGGCCATCCTGCCTAAAGCAATCTACAGATTCAATGCAATCCCTTTCAAAATACCAACAGCATTCTTCAGTGAACTAAAGCAAATAGTTCTAAAATTCACATGGAACCACAAAAGAACCCGAATAGCCAAAGCAATCCTGAGAGGGAAGAATAAAGTGGGGGGAACTACACTCCCTGACCTCAAGCTCTACTACAAAGTCACAGTAATCAAGACAATTGGCACTGGCACAAAAATAGACCCATAGACCAATGGAACAGACTAAAGAGCCCAGATATAAACCCAAGCATATATGGTCAATTAATATACGATAAAAGAGCCATGGATAATCAGTGGGGAAATGACAGCCTCTTCAATAGCTGGTGTTGGCAAAACTGGACAGCTACATGTAAGAGAATGAAACTGGATCATTGTCTAACCCCATACACAAAAGTAAATTCAAAATGGATCAAAGACTTGAATGTAAGTCATGAAACCATAAAACTCTCAGAAAAAAACAGGCAAAAATCTCTTGGACATAAACATGAGTGACTTCTTCATGAACATATCTCCCCAGGCAAGGGAAACAAAAGCAAAAATGAACAAGTGGGGCTATATCAACCTGAAAAGCTTATGTACAGCAAAGGACTCCATCAATAGAACAAAAAGCATCCTACAG
Organism: Smutsia gigantea; assembly: GCA_032199065.1. Classification (NCBI taxonomy): domain Eukaryota; kingdom Metazoa; phylum Chordata; class Mammalia; order Pholidota; family Manidae; genus Smutsia; species Smutsia gigantea. The sequence continues at coordinate 27,289 of JAVSCE010005454.1, read as the reverse complement.
TATGGGAGAATATATTCATAAATGACATCCAAAATCTATAAAGAACTCATGCACCTCAACAAACAAAAAGCAAATAATCCAATTAAAAAATGGGCAGAAGATCTGAACAGACACTTCTCCAAAGAAGAAATTCAGATGGCCAACAGGCACATGAAAAGATGCTCCACATCGCTAATAATCAGAGAAATGCAAATTAAAACCACAATGAGATATCACCTCACACCAGTAAAGATGGTTACCATCCAAAAGACAAACAACAACAAATGTTGGCGAGGATGTGGAGAAAGGGGAACCCTCCTACACTGCTGGTGGGAATGCAAATTAGTTCAACCATTGTGGAAAGCAAGTATGGAGGTTCCTCAAAAAACTCAAAATAGAAATACCATTTGACCCAGGAATTCCACTCCTAGGAATTTACCCTAAGAATGCAGGAGCCCAGTTTGAAAAAGACATATGCAGCCCTATGTTTATCGCAGCACTATTTACAATAGCCAAGAAATGGAAGCAACCTAAGTGTCCATCATTAGAGGAATGGATAAAGATGTGGTACATATACACAATGGAATATTATTCAGCCTTAAGAATAAAAGAAATGCTACCATTTGCAACAACATGGATGGAGCTAGAGGGTATTACGCTTAGTGAAATAAGCCAGGAGGAGTAAGACAAGTATCAAATGATTTCACTCATCTGTGGAGTATAACAAGAAAGCAAAAACTGAAGGAACAAAACAGCAGCAGACTCAGAGAACCCAAGAATGGACTAACAGTTACCAAAGGGAAAGGGACTGGGGAGGATGGGTGGGAAGAGAGGGAGAAGGGGGAAAAGGGGGGCATTACAATTAGGAGACATAATGTAGGGCGGGCTGGGGGAGGGTTGTACAACACAGAGAAGACAAGTAGTGATTCTACAGCATCTTACTACACTGATGGACAGTGACTGTAATGGAGTATGTGGTGGGAACTTAATTATGGAGAGAGTCTAGTAAACATAATGTTGTTTATGTAATTATAGATGAATGATACCAAAATAAAAAAAATGTAGACAATTGTACACCTAACTCATAGAAGTGTTGTGAGGATTACATGAAAAAATACAAGTTAAATGCTTAGCTTATAGTCTGGCACATGGTAGGGGTGAAAAATAAAAGTCAGCTTTATTTTTGTGGTTTTGTTTGTTTTCTGCCTTACAGGGTATAGCTTTTTCGTCGTGTTCACCCTGATCCAGTCGGCCATCACCTGTCACCTGGATCATCACAGTGGCTCTTACCTGTTCTCCTCTTTCCCTGCCCACTACCTGGAGTCTGTGCTCAACACAGCAGCCACAGTGATAATATTAGTTCCCTATTTCTGCTGTAACAAATAACCACAAATTCAGAGGCTTAAAACAAAGCAAGTTCATTATCCCGTAGTGCTGGAGTCTGGATGCCCCAAATGGCTCTCGTTGGTCTAAAGTGAAGCCGTCGGCAAGGCTGTGTTCCTTCTGGAGGCTCTGGGGAAGAGTGCATGTCGTTGCCTTTTGCAGCTCCTAGAGCCCACCCTACCCCCTGCATTCCTCAGCTCATTTCTCCACCCTCTTCAAAGCCAGCAAAATTAGGTTGAGTCCTCCTCACACTGCCCCCCTGGCTTATTCTCCCTCCCCTGCCTCCTTCTTCCCCTTAGAGGACCCTTGTGATTACATTGGGCCCATCGAGATAATCCAGGCTAATCTCCCCATTTTAAGGTCACTTAATTGCCAATCTTGATTCCATCTACAACCTTAGTACCCCTCTGCCATGTAATATAGTCACAGGTTCTACAGACCAGGTCACTGGATAATTTTGGGGGCCATTATTCCACCTTGATGTGTTCCCGTTAAAACATGACACATCATACCACCTTCTAGGCAAATCTTTCCCCCCAGAGTATAAGCACAGTCCTACGGGGCTGTCGGACCACCCACTCCCCATTTCCTTTCTGGCTTGCTCTCCTACTGCTGTCTGCTTCCCTCACTCTAGCCGCACTGGCTTCTTGCTCTTCACTGATTAACTCAACATTCCAAGCACTGCAGGCTTTTTGCCCTTGAAAAAGCACATCACTACACAAAAAAAGGATATCTGGAGTCCAAATAGCAACTGAAAATATGCTCAGTTTCAGTAAGTCACTAGAGAAATGTGAATTAAAACATAATCCAACCCCGTGCACACACCAGAATGGCAAAAGCAAAAAAGACCACAGAGACCACACGTGGCGAGGCCATGGGGCCGCGGGGAATCTCATGCACAGCTCGTGCTGGGAGAGCTGCGAACAGCTAACTGGAAACCTGTTCAGCAGCTTCTGGTAAAGCTGAACATAGGCATATCCTATGACCCAGGAAGATCATACGGTATTTAAATTTTTTATCAATCTACATCTCCCAAGACTGTGAGGGCCTGAAAAGCATTGTGTCTGGTACACAGCCGACTCCTAAAACAGCACCTGCCATATAATTGACACTCAGTGAATGCTTGCTAAGTGAGTGAGGACAGGCATGCCTCTCAGAGCACCCTTCATCAAACCCAGCTAGACCTTTTGAGGTTTACCCATTCACCCCAGGCCGTTATATTGGTTCCATTCCCAGCCTTTGAGATTCAGGGTTGGATGTTTTTAAATAATTGGTTAGGTTTCTTCAGAACATGCCTTCCTTCCCTACTAAGCCAACAGAACCTGGTTACTCCTCTGAGTTTGTCCCGCACCTTGTATGGCTACCAAACATAACAGACCGGGTCTTGCTAAAGAGATGAGGGCTAGTGAACAGGTGAGGGAATGAATGACGTTCACAAGCAGAAACCACAGTGGAGTACTGCTTGCGCTTCACAGGCTCTGACTCTTTCGTCGGATGCTTGGCACTCCCCCTGACCGTTACCTCTGCAAGTCTCCAGATGCTGTCTCCTTAGGACTCATGAACACAGTCAACTTGTGACCACGTGACAGCTGCCATCTTTCTGCCTGGTCTTCTCAGCTCTTCTCAGTGGCAGAGTTCAGCTGTGTGCAAAGCTGCACGTCAGCACCGGGCTCACGCTGCTCCCCGGGATGCCCCAGTGAGCCCTCCATGCCGGGGGCCGCTGCTCTCCTGCTCCCGGCAGCACTGCTGTTCTCAGCGATGCCCTGCAAATTCCTGGGCACCAAGCCAGCACCGCTTCTCTGTGGCTTTCCAGGCACGGAAATCCTGCTCCTGTAAGAGCAAAGGGTTGCCCCTCCCCTTTGTGCTGTATTTTGTCACCTTGCCCCAAAAAGACAATTAGTCCTGTGACATCTGCCCGTGGCATCCATCAGCTTAAGGTGCAGGTGTGAGTTGGTCTATGTGCCATCTTCCCAATCTCCTTCTCACATAACCACCACAAAACCCTGGGTCTCATTAACTAATATTGTGTGCCAGTATCACCAGAACTCTTCTAAGGGCATTACAAATTTTTAATCAGTTAATCATCAGCACAATTCTATGAGATTGGTACCACTGTCATCTCCATTTGACAGATGAGGAATCTGAGGCATGGAAATATTAAAAAAACTTTTTGAAGCCATGCAGCGAGGAAGTGCCAGAGCCGGGACTGAAACCCAACAGAGGCTTGTGCTTAGCAGCTGTTGGCCAGCCCACCCCACCAACTCAGTAGTCATACTGGAAAAAGAAGAAATGCCAACATGGATTTAGTGCATACCAAGTATTAGGTGCTATTCTGAGCACTTTACACCTACTGTGTTATATGAACCTCACAATAACTAAGAACTATTATGATCTTTTCTAACGAGATGAAGAATCTGATGTAGATAAAAGTTAAACAAATCGCCCAAGGTCACACAGTCCCTAAGGGGTAAGGTCAGATTTCAAACACAGGCACTGTGACTCTGGAGCCCACAATTAAAACCTCTGCACCACGTGGCCTTTGCCTCTGCAGAACCACGGCAGCGCCAGAGGCCCCGGGAGGTGCTGACGGCTCCGGGAGTGCCTGACCATTTCTGATTCCCATTCATGGATGTGGCTTAGGCTCCAGTTGGGAACCGTGTTACACCATACTCTATGCTATATTAATTCAACAAAATACAGTGTTTCTCCATATTTTCTCCCAATTACTTTTAAGAACACTTCGCAGTGACCTTCATAGCAATATGGAGAAGTTGCGTTTTGTTGAATACACTCTCATAGCTGAGAGTGTAGTATGACTATCAAATTCACAAAAATGCCATTTGCCTCCCTGTTGGAAAATTCTGCCCTGATTCCACAGAACATAACTTCTGCCGTGACTGCCCCAAGGGGAAAGGAATACTTTTCCAGACGAACACATGTACCTTATTTACAGATCCCAGGAAGAAAGAAATTTATTTCCTCTTCATCCGTACACTTAGGAAGAGGCTACAATGTGCTCTTCCCCCAAGCTTCTTAGGACATGATATGGAGGGCAGGAAATAGCTGGCCACACGATAATCTGAGCTGTCATGTCCCATACAAATAATACTCCTTGCAACTAGACATGTTTGAAGTTTCTTACAATCCTACTGATAAGATTCTCAGATCTTTAATAAATGTGATAAAAGGTAGAGTTTCAAGATAGGTTGAACCTGTCACCTACTGAGAATACAATTGTCAGCATAGTGATACAGGCAGATCACCTTCCTGGCAAACACCTGGAACACAGAAAAAAGGCTTTTGCCTCCGGAGAGTTTCCCGTGAAATCTCAATTCTTGGATTCACAGAAACACAGAAACTGTCAAATCACTTCTATGCAGTAAAACACAGTGAGCATTTATAAGAGGAAATGCCAAACTCTCCATGCTGTATAGATGCCAGAAGAAGTTGAATAACTAGATTAAGACTGTTTTGTCATTATCTAACATTGATGCTATTACTGATAGTAATGTTATTATCTAACATTAATGGCTGAAGAAATGTTCTAATTTAAACTCTATTTCAAAGTAAATTATTTGAGATAGTGGAATGCCACATGGCTCATTGTTTAGAGAACATCCTTTAAACCATGGACCATTAGGGGCCCAGAAGGTTTCCCAGGATCTTTGCTTCTGTACCTTTGCCGTTCCATCTTAGCTGCTGTGTCTCTCCTTTCTATACAGGTATTGTACTCACTGTGAATAGCAGAAACTGATTTTTTTAATTTTATAATTGAGAAGTGAAAAGTAAAAAAATCTATGAGCTTATAGGTAACAGAATAGAATTTTACCTTCAGAACTTTTCAGAATTAAAAAGGCTACAAAGATACCAACAAATGGCCCTCTTATCTATTATCACATAGAAATGTAATTTTCACATGAAGTTCATTCCTGACATAAAAGATTCTGGCTTAAGGATTGAGAATCTTGCCATTCTCTTAATGATATCACAAGTACTATTGGTGAAGCAATTTCAATGGCCAGTGCTAAAAACAATAGACTATTACTATGAAAATTTACGATTAAAGGGAAGAGTTAAGACTTTATTTTGTCTTTATTATATGAACTATATATTTCAGAACAACCAACTAGTGCTAGTTGATGAAGGAAAGCTCTATTTAGAAGAGTTCCAGTTAATACATAAAAAGGAAAGATAGAACTCTAAAATCACTATTTTGTAACCCTTGTAATAAAAGATTCAGACAGCAAACATCCATGGACATTAAGGTGAAGGACTGATGGAGAACTGGGTATCTTTGGCACGTCACTCCTAGTTCTAAGAGGAAAACCACAGTGTTACCAGGGAAGCACCTGGCTGTCACCCCCTGAACTCATCGATCCATCCGCACATCACTAACCTTGAAATACCCAGATATTTTTGGTCTCCTGATGTGGTGTGATATGAAGCAAAATCTAAGGTATTTCGCCTAAGTAGTTTAAATCTTTTATGATTAAAAGAAAAATAAAGGACAGAGGAACTAACCCAATGACATAAGGAAGACATCAGACAAATCCAGAGCGTCACCATTCATAGGACAACCAGAATATTTAAGTGAACAGCCTGAATAAAAAAGCGGGTGGAGGGAATTACAGTTAATTTAAAGAGGCTTAAAAGACAAACAACCAAATACAATATATGGACCCTTTTGGGATCCCTATATGAACAAAACAACTAAAAAAAATTGAAAAGACATCTGAGGAAAATTGAATATGGACAGGATATTATATGGTATGAGGGAATTATTGTTGAAGTGCCGAAAGGCATAGTGATTATATAAGGAAATGCCTTATTTGTAGAGACGCATACTGAAGCATTTGAGCATGAAGTCAATGGTTAAAATTTCCTTTGAAATATGTCAGCCAAAAAGAAGACTGGTAAATCAAATATGGCAAAATACCAACAACTGTTAAGTAATGTATATGTGAGGATTTATTACCTAGTCATTCTACTTGTGTGTTTAGACTTTTTTGTAATAAAAAGTTTTTAAAACTCAGCTAAATTCTTTCACTTCTTGAGGCTGAAGGAATAAATGCTGCTAAGATAAAACCTTTGATAGAATGGCAGGAAGGCTATTCTTAGGCCCAGTTTTACTACTGACCCCAAAATTCCACTTGCAAAGAATTTTTTCCTGTCTTTTCAGTTTGTTAATGATGTGAACACTACTAAAATGGAGTTATAAAATTTATAGATATTTCTGAAATATGTATAATTTCTTTGACTGTTTCTAAAAACAATAATTGACCTCTCTAGTTGACCCCTGACAATAGATAAAATAAAAATGCACTCTTGTTGGACTACTAGCAATATGTAAAATTATATCCAATTTTCACCCCAAACAAACAAAAATGAGCTGAAGGTTCTCTAAAAGTTTAATGCTTCCCAGCTATCAAGGGTTAATGGTTATAAATATGCTCATTATAGCTTTCCACACAATAGTTTCTCCAAAATTTCTTAAACTGGAGGCAAGAATTATTGTCGGCTAGTTGGTCAGTTAAATTTTTCTTTCTGTTTTTGAAAAGATGTACATGGAGGAATTTTCAAAAACTTTATTTTATGAAATATGTTTCTATAAATTTATGGAAAAGATCACTGATTTCATCACATGCTTAAGTATTAGTTACATATTTTAAGTAAATCTAATTGTGGTAGTCCTTTCAGACCTCCATGGACCTAGGCAATATTAAGCAAAGGTTGATGTCTTGATGTTAGAACATACAGGAAATAGTCTCCTCTAATGCACCAACAATGGTTGATAATTACCCTCCTTTGCCTTAGCTTGTCTTGGAAATTTGAGTAAAGATGTTTACCCTGATACATAGTCCCAAGCTTCAGTAGGGGAAGGGATGATAAATCATCTCCTTTGCACTGTTGAGAAGAAATTCCTTATGTCAATTGAAAGAAAAATAATACTGAAGGTCAATATAAGGAACAGACATTCCACAAAACATTTTTTAAATCAATCCACCCAATCCATGGTACCTAGTGAAATATAATTAGCCAGCTTTGCTAGAGACCTGCCACAAGTTACTGCTGGCTCTGGCTGGACAGATTCATCACTGTCCACAAAAAAGTATTACAGGGGATGAAAGCAGAGCAGAACCGGAATCTTGTGACCATCTGGACAGATTTCTTTTTTTTTATAAGTTTATTTTGATATCATTAATCTACAATTAAATGAGTAATATTATGGTGATTACACTACCCCCTTCATCAGGTCCCCCCTAATGTTGGACAGATTTCTTTTTAATTACACGCTGTAGATGGGTCAAAATCTTAAAAACTGACTAGTTTCTATTTGATCAAGTTTCTTCTGGCACAAGAAATAGAGACCCCTCAAAGGAGGTAACACATGATTGCTGAGGATGAGGGGGTCATGATAAGAAACAAATGAGATGAGATAGAAACCCAGCACAGAAAATTCAGAGGCCATAACAGACAAGGACCAGGGCTCAGACAGCTGTCCAGAGCCAAGGTCTACCTTCCTTCTGGAATGGAAGCTTCCAGGAAACTAAACTGTTGTCTTGATACCACAGTATCCCCGTGTCTGAACAGTACCTGACACAGAGTAGACACTCCAATCTTTGTTGGATAAATAAATGAATTTGCTCTCACTTTCTGGCTCTTTCTGTGTCTCTCCTCTCTCCCTGCTCTCTCTCTCTCTCTCTCTCTCTCTCTCTCTCTCTCTCTGTCTCTCAGGCTAAATGGCCTTTCATCTCTGCCTCTCTCTACACTCCTGTCATAATCAATTCTCTTTTTCTCCCTAGATCGCCTTTCAGTACTCCTATATACACAGAGCCAAGCATGGCCACACTCACAGTTTCCAAATTTACATATCTTTAATTAAAGCAATTGCAGAAGCAGAGTAGCTCTCTCAGGACCAATTCCAAATTCCCAGGAAAAAAAGTCTGAGTAATTCAGCTTACGCCAGGTGTCCATTCCTGTTTGAATCGACTATGCCAGGGGGATGATCGAGGTCGCCATAGTACAAACATGCCTTCTGGGCCCATCCTCATGTGTGGGTGAGAGTATTCCTTAGGAGAGGTCGTGGCCTGGACAAGCATCCCAAATAGTATTCACTGTAATCTACTCCCTTAGGTCCAAATGTTCAAGGATGAAATATTCCAAGTTGGGGCTTCCATCAAACTGGCGGATACTAGGGATAACAAGATACAAAGTCTTGCCACCAGCGCTACCACCTCATCAGTGAGCGTACTGCAGCCATTACCCGGTCCCCCATCTCCACATGGCACACTTCCTTCTCTGTTGTCACAAGGCAGGGAATTCAGCTTATCTGTTCATGGCATATCGCCAGTGCCCACACTTTGGTACCTAGTAGGCACATGAGAGGCATTTGTTCAATGAACATTGCATAGTGTGTTAGTCAGTTTGAAGTGCTATAACAAATCATCATAGGCAAACCTTTATTTCTCATAGCTCTGGAGGCTGGGAAGTCCACAGTCCAGGTGCCAGCAGATCCGGTGTCTGGTGAGGGCTGCCTCCTGTTTGCAGATGGCTGTCTTCTCCGTTTATCCTCACACGGTGGAAAGCAGAGGGAGAGAGAAGCAAGCTCTCTTTTCTCTTCTTCTAAGGGCGTGAATCCCATTCATAAGGGCTCCACCCTCATGACCTAATCACCTCCCAAAGCCCCCTCCTCCTAATGCCATCCCATCGGGGTTAGCATTTCAACGTGACCTTTGGGGGAACACAGACATTCCGTTCATAACAGAGAGTGTGACAATCAGATGTAACCTACCATACCATACCAAGCTCACACACACACACAACCCAGTGACAGCCACAGTCACCTTCCCTCCCATCTCAGAGCCGTTGATCCTACAGAGATGGTCCCACAGCTGTTCAAGACCAGCCCGTCACCTGCCCTCTCTACCCCAGGTCCCTGCTTTCCTCTGCCTTGGTCTATCATTCATTCCCTCCCTGATATCTTTTCTCCTCTCTCTCCTCTTTCCTGACTTCTTCCCCTCAGCCTACAAAACTCATTCAGATCTCTCCCACCCCAAATCCTGGATTGGGACATCTCCCATAGCTGCTTACTCTGTTGAGATTCATCTCATTTCACTTTTTTGCTCTACACATTTCTACACGGTTCAGCTGGACGTGGATTATTTTTGTAATTTTAAAAAGTATTCCCCCCAAAATGTACAGACAAAAACACTTGCCACATTCTTCAGTAAGCCTTGCCGGATGTGTGCTGGCCAGCTCAGTGTCCTGCAGGCCTTGGTGTACATCGAAAGCTGCCCTTGCCACCTGACTGAAAATCATCTGTGTTCATGTCTTTATCCCTCCCACTGTTAGTTCCTCATGGGAAGGGAGCATAGCTTTTAAAATCTTTGGTTCTCTAGGTCCTCTCAGTGTCTGATAGTAGTAACAGTTTGTTAGATCAATCTCAGGGACTACTGTCAAGGCAAAGAGAGGCACCTCATATAACTGGCCAGTTACTACATGGGCACCATCGCACAGCAAAATGGAAATGGCACAAATAAACGAATAACTCACTCTCAGTTGTTGAGTGAATAACACCATATGTGGACCATGTAATTTATACAATAATTGATTTGTCACTTATCCCCACAAAGAATTTGCTGGTACTTTTTACAGTTGTACTTTTTAAGGCAGTGCTTCAAGCAAAAAGAATCATGAGGGACTTTTCTTACGGTCATGAACTTTAAGGCCTTTACATAGACTATGGGATGAAGAATGTTGGAATTCCAGACTCCTACAGAACAGAGTTTGACCACATGTCCACTCTCCTTCCTGAAAGATTGTATTTTGAAGAGAGATTTTGGACATGAATCATTTTTCTTTTATCCCTTTCATTTCTCCAACTTGTTTCATAGAGTATTCTCAGTGAGGGTGTTAACTGCCCTCTATAGGAAACACCTTCACAGAAAAGAGATGTAATTCATCCTCACCACACTGTGGTCTGTGTAGACAGTCTCCATTCATGGGTGCAGCATGAAGGAGACAGAGAATGAACAGGAATGCCAGCTGATACCCTGGGTTCATAAGAGTAAAATCAAATTTGTCCCCAAAATGAACCCCCATACAATTGCGATGATTTTTTTTTATATCAGATCTACCCAATCTAAGACTTAAAAGGAGATCAAAGCATTCCTTGGAAGAGGTCTACAAGTCTATCCCTAGATTAGGGCAGAGCCGATCCACCTGCATGTACTTCCAAAGGTTTAGCAGAAGAATTAAAGAAAAGCAGGCAGAATCCCAGATGGAACTCTCTTTTTCTAGCCTGTATGTATATTTCGGGATGGGGTGGAATGAGTTTTGTATTCACTTGGAAATTTGAGAATATCTGGGTGCCCTTGCTCTATGAGTTTGGGAGTTAAAAGAGAGAAAGGAAGAAATGGTATCATTTAGAGTAGGTTCCAGCCAACACAACATTCTTAGGTCTAATGACTCCTGACTACTCGGAAGGCATGAGCGGTCGCAGGAGGATTCATTCTCACCCATCACACACAGCTCCTTCCATTTTCCATCCGTTTAGACTGTACACCAGCTCCTTCCAGAGGACTTACAGTAGCTTTGTACAGTGGAATCTGTTTCCCTCTTCTGATAAGCACTCCCCCCACAGCTCCCTTGCTTCACAGAAGCCTCAGCCTGGGCTTTAGAGGGGAGCCAGCATCCTTCCACGGTGCACATGTACTGCAGCCATTTGCATTTTTCTAATTTTGGGTACCTGCTTCAATAGACACATAGGACATTCTTGAGGGTATCTTGGCAAACCACACCCATATTCATGCACAAAGGTGCCTAGTCCCAGGCTGACTGATCTGCTCGTCTAAATGACACACGTCTGGTGACCATGGGATTTGCTGGCTGTGCTGAGGTCGGTGCGGCTTTCAGAGTTTTTCAACATCTCAAGTTACAGGAAGCATATGTTAAAATAAATCAACTGCCTTCTGCTGCTAGGTTTGGCTCTGCTTCTGGAGAACTTCTGAGTGGGAAAATGGAATAGGCATTCAGTATGCAAGATCCCTCTCTCTCCCATGGCCTTGAAGAAGAGAAAATAAGGAAGATGAACCTAACCATGGCCCTCTGCTCTGGCAGGCCAGATCCTGGAAGGGAAAGGAAGGGAAGGGGAAAGAGTGGCATTAATAGAAAATTCTCCGTGGAATTGGGATGTGATTTCACAGGCTGCTACCCAGAAGAATAGTCTCCCGCACGTTCTTTTATTCCTTTACTAAGGAGGGAAGCAGGCCATTACAATAGAAACTCAAACTTAAAATGCAACTATCTGTATAATGGGGTGGATGTAAGTTGCCTATTTCATTAAGGGTGAGTGAGGCAGAATCCCGGGCTCAAAGCACCACACTGGTCCACTCATTGGTTCACATACAGACTGAGCAGCTGGCAAGGTCTGGTAAACACAGTGACATCTGATGGCCCGCACTGCTGGGCACCTGGCCCAGGGGCGGCGGGTGGAGGTCCTACAACGCAGGGAGAACACCAGTGTCCCTGGGAAGTAGTCCGGTGTAAGGGAGGAAGGTGTCTGCACGGGGAGGCCTGAGTTTGGAGAGGTCAGATATTCATTCACCAGCACTCCGCAGAGGCTCACCCCGGCCCCAGGTCATATTCAGACCCTGTGTACCTTGTACTTGCCAAGGAGGGACAGCGGCTGTAAGTCTATTGCATTTTCAGTCCCAGGCTCTGCAGACCCTTGGCCTCTAGAGTTGTAACACTTGGGCTTCCGTCAGCCTGGCCTGGATCTTCAGTAGGGAGCGTTTGCCTTCTCCTCACAGTTTTGCAGTAGCAGGAGTGACAGTGACTATGACCAGCTGAAAGCACTGGGCCGTAGGGGCCGTGACACTGAGTGACAGCTAGCACTGATTTATGTGGATGCTTAGAGCTCCTCTAGGAGTGCCAAGAGGCATTCTCATACACAAGCAGACTTGCAAAACAGTAGATTCCTTGAGTCCAGGCAGGCAGGTCACATCAGTGGGATTAACTGAGTTGTCCTCACCAGTCTGTGACAGCCAGGACATTTGGGTCATACCTGGAAGAAATCTTTAAGTATGCTCATTACTTGTTAAGTACTCTGAGTGCAGTTGAAGACTCATATAATTTCCTTCCTGAGACTGGGGGTAACTCTAGGTCAAAGGAGGATATGGGGAGAGAGAAAGCATACAAAGAGAAAAGCTAAGGCCTTTTAAAGAACCCATTCCTACATGAAAAAAATTGTATTAAAGCTGCCTTTAACTCACAGTAAAGTCCAGAAAGCTTAGACCACCAACAGGAAAAAACAGAAGGATCCCGAGTTCCTAGGAGAGCACAAACATTTCTTCACAGCTCCTTGTCTTTCAGCCTGGTGCCAGGCCCTTCCCACGCAGGTGTCTGCAGCTCATCTCCCTTGACATCCCCTCTTCCTTCTTTTCCTACCTCACGTCTGGGTCTTATGCCCCTTTGTGGTTGAGTTGCAAAGTTCTTCTGTCCTGGAGTCTCCAAGGAGACTTTCCATGAGCGGGACACCTACCGAACAAACATCTCATGACCACCTTGTGTGGCATAAAATTCCACAGGTTATTTTGCTTAAAAACTCACTCCCCACATAGTGAGAGTGGGGAGGGACAAAACAGTATGGGATAGAGAATCCCATCCTTCCCTGCCAAGAGCAGAGACATATGAAGAGGGGGTCAGAGGAAGGACACCAAGGTACCTACAACTGGAATAATATTTGTGAGTCCTTGTCCTTTCCCTGCACTTTCAGCTAGAAGCTTTGCAGATGCCTGACCTACAGGCTTAGCCTTGTCCACCCTCTAAGTTAATCCTGACCAAAAAGGAAGCCATTCTCCAAAATTCAGAGTCACCTTGACTCTGACCCTGACACCTAACTGGCTCCCTGGTTTCCAGCCATGGCTCTTTCCTTGATCTGTGACTTCAGCCCTTCCTTGATATGCTCTTAGCCGCTCCTTAGAGTTGCTATGAGGAGTCCAATACCCGCTGACCGCCGCTTCCCAGTCAGTGTACTAACCCTGTCTCCTCTTCCTGAAGGGCAGGATGGGGCAAAGTCCTCGGCCTTCCCCACCTGGGAGAAGAAAGTACCAGAGGTGACCAAGCAGCTCTCAAGGATCTCAATAAACAGGAGCAAAGACCATTCCTGGGACTGTCAAGTGAAGTACCAAGTCCCAAAGGCAGAGAGTGTCAGGAAGCAAAGCCAGGACTTGGGAGGCTCAGAGCTGGATGTGATCAGCTTTGAGGCACCAGGAAGGGGAAGAGTCCTGGGACATAGCGGTGCTGCAGATGTCCAGTGGGTCGGGGAGTTGCTCGAGGTCAGACAACCACATACACCCTAGCCTTACCAAGCCACACGCTCCTCCCTCTGGTTTGAATGCCCTCTCCTGTCAGTCCGTCCTTAAGGACTTGCACCAAACACTCCTAACGCTGTTATTCCGCACAACCACTGACCCCGACAAACACCTCCAGTGTGCTATTATCATCGGGCACATTTTATTTCACTTTTTATTCTATCAATTCAGACTTCAAACATTCATTTTATTCATTTATTTAAACCAGAAGCAGCTCACTCATTTCTCTCAGCCCCCACCTCTGGCACCCACCAATTTCTTCTCTGTATCTATGTGCTTTGTTCCCTTTCATATATATTTTTTTAGACTTCACATATAAAAGAGATAATATGGCATTTGTTCTTGTCTGTCTGACATTTTACTTAGCATAATGCCCTTGAGGTCCATCCATGTTGTCACAATTGGCAAGATTTCATTCTTTTTATGGCTACATAATATTCCATTATATGCCACAATTTCTTTATCCACTCATCCATAGATGGACCATTTTAAATATTTATTAACCTGGTTGGTCCTCTTCACCTCCCATAAAACTGTCAACTACTTGGTGTCAAAGACTTTGTCTTCCCATTTTTTAAATCCTAGCCCTTAATCAAGCCCCAGCATGTGAAGATTCTCAAGAACAGGTGAATAACTAGAATAATGCAGATGGTACAAGCATGCCTAATTAGGCTCTCTCCCTAAATCCCACTAGAATTACAGCAAAGAGATTTAAAGCAAACAGATAGATAAACCAACAATACAGTAAAGGGGAGACAACAAAAACAAGACATGGGAAACTGGAAAACAGATAGACACATGGTGTCTGACTTAGCAGACCTGGAAAGCTGAACCCTCAGTCAGCAGTGACACAGCCAAGACCCAAGGATCCACACAGTAGGACATTCACAAGGCTCATAAGTCTATGGCACCAGATACCTCTGGAAGTGGCACGAAAGGGCAGATTAGTGAGGAGCTATTTGAGGAGCAGTTAGATCCCAGTGCCTTGTCTTTTATATGGGTTCCTGGACCAACAGATGCCTGGGGTGTTAGTCTCTTGAAAGAGTAAAATAGTCTCAGGCTTGGAGCCCCCAGTTACAGTGGAGGTATGTGTGTCAAACAGGAGCAGTAAATGAAGGCATTCTGGATGCAGAGACCTCAGCCTGCTTCCCTACTCCATTTCCAGACTGATGGCAGCGAGGTGTGCACTTGCTAGGAGGAGACGGATGAATCTTCTCCAGGAAACTGGTGTAGCAAGATAAAGTACTAATGACGGATGAAGGCTGTGTAATGTCTGTGTCTAGGAGTCACGACTCTCAGTCCTAGTTCTGGGCACAGCACCTTTTGGCCAATCCAATATGGACAACCTATGTCCAGTGAAAAATTTTCTGAAAACATGGCTTTTTGCCTAATTCGCATCTACGTTAGACCTACAATCAGAAGTCCAGCAGTAGCACAGAGCACATGTGCACCAATCGGATCTAGGACCAACATAGTAGGGTTCATTTAGCATAAACCCTTGAGCTTTCATAGCTCGGTAATGCTTACTGCCAGCGCAGCAATGCACGCTTGCTCTTTGCTCTCTGGCCAGAGGCTCTGGATCTTGTTTCCATGAGACCCCGGATACCACATCCAGACCACAGGGACAGGTTAGTAGCTTCCAGGAAGGGAGAGAGAGACTCCATACCTACAAGAGGACTGATGAGTTATCAAAGACACCATCAAGAGGTTAAGGTACCATGGCTTTCTGCCTCAACCCTGAAGAAATATGTGTGTGGTATTGTTGTGTACTATTAAACAAGGTCTATTTAGATTGATTAAATGATTTCATACTGGATAATCTTTTTGAAAGTCTTTCTCTGTTTGATTTCCACATTATTGCCTAAAGCCAAAGAAGTGAACAAAGGTCTTAGACCTCCATTCCTCAGACAAGGGCCCAGCTACCGGACCTGACAGAACTTCCCAACTGACAAGCCCTCCCAGCCAGTTCACCCTATAATGGCATTTCTTCAACTGTGCCCTGAAGTGCCCTGGTGCACCACAGTGAATTCACAGCAGTGGGATATTTTGAGCTTTTGAGTGAAACAAATTTCTATTGCTCACCATGCAAACACCACCATTAAGTTCTTTGGACCTAGAGTGCCATAAATAAATGACTGAGACTGCAGGGGAACCGCAGACAAGAAAGTTTGGAACGAATACTCTAGAGTGAAGTTCCTAGCTGGCATGGCTATCCCATTGTTCTGAGCTTCCAATAATCTTTTTCTCCTTGTTCTTAAATGTGTGTAGATACCTGAGCATATCAGATATCTGAGGAAAGCTCCTAGCAGGAAATGCAAAGATAAAAAAACACACACATACACACTCCAGAAAAAAAGCAACAGGAAAAACAGAGACTGCATGGGAAGGAACTTAATTGAAGGAAGGAAGAGAAAAAAAGAATCACAAGGTTTCACGGGATCACAAAATGGTGTTCTTTCCCTTCTCTGTTTATGCAAGGGAGTCCTTTGTTAATATCACATGCTCATATCCAGTCACATTTATTCAAGGTATAGATCATCTCTGATGGCTGCTAAAATCCTAACCATGATCAATATCTCTCTCAATATTTCAGCCAATCCCTAACACCCAAGCTCACCTTGCTGTGTTTAATAGATAATTAACTAAGACATACATTCTACAAATTTTGGGGATGCTCCCAAAGGCACTGGAGTGACCTTCTTATAATCTCTGATGGGCACCACCTGTATGTCCACAAAAAGGTTCTAACTATCTAGTGAGGAATTCCTTCAGCGTATGTGTACTTCCCAATACAAATCCGGGTCTTTGGATCTTATTTACACCCTCTACATAGTTCCAAAGGTAAAAAAGCAACATATGAAAAATCAAGGCAGCTCATGACAGTATGAACATAAGTGATAACATTCTTAAAATCAAATATGCCTCCTTCATGTCAACTATTACCATAATATTATGTTAGAATTCCTTTGGTAGATTAAACACTGTGTCTATCAGGCAATTATGGGTATATTTTTGTTTCTAAGAAAAACAAAAAAAACTAATGCCTATAAGAGGGTCATTTTGCTCTTTAGTTTTTGCATAGAATTGGACTAAATCATGGCAATTAGTATAACGGAAATGTTTATAGCAATCTCTGATGGCAGTTCCACTAATGCAATGATTTCTCAAGCCCAGTGAAACATGAACATGTATCATTAGAATGAATCAGAATCAAAAGCAAAGCAACTTTTTGCTTACAGTAATTCAACATACATCATCTCATCAGCAATGCCAACTATAAAATTAAGGACATACAATTAGTCAATCAGACGGTTCCTGAATTAATTAATTAAGCAAAGAAAATCAGCAAGCAAGGACAGCACTACATCGAACAACATACTTACCCCTCCTGGCACAATCCTTTTCAGTTTTCATCTAGTTACTCAGTAAGTCACAGGACTACATTTTCCCCAGACACTGTTAGTGATCAGAACATCTCCCAGACAAACCTTTGCAAAATTCTTGTTAGTAGCCACCCCCTTAGTGTCTCATAAACTCACCCTCCAAGGGGTCACTTGGCTTTATTTCTCCATCTGAGAATTATTTGTCTTGCTGTCTGCCTGGCAACACTATGCTTCTAATAATCTTCCAGGGTTCATTCAACAGCTGCCAATGGACCTATGCTAAGATATAAGGTTAAATGTATTCCTCCATTAGGAGGAATATGAAGAAATACAGTAAACTCAAGGCTTAGATTTTAAAACAAGGAGTGTTACTGGAAATAAAGAAAGAACACTTTGTAGTCAAAATGCAAAAGAAAAGAAAAATTGCAAAGTATCACCAATGGAATCTAGGTGGTGGGTATATGAGTATTCACTGTAAAATTTTTTCAATTTTTCCGTGTGTGTGAAATTTTTCAAAATATAATGTTGAAAATATATGAAATTAAAATATAGGACAACAATAGCACAAAAGATAGAAGACAGTAAATGAAGTTAAAGTGTTCCCAAGTCCTTACTCAGCCAAAGAAGGCGTAAAAGTAAAATTCACAGCAGATTCAAACAAGTCAGGAATCTATATGGCAATTTCTAGACAAAGCACCAACAGAGTGATAGAAAAGGCATAGCAGGATCACTGGAGGGAGCAGGTAGACTAATAAAAAAAACACCTCTCAATCTCAATGAAAGAAAGGAGGGAGAGAGAATCTAAAGTAGCTGAGTTAGATAGGAAACAAATAGTAAAATGGTAAGGTATAAACCCACATACCTCAACATTCACTTTAACAAATAGCTAAATACTCCAATGAAAGGACAGAATAGGTCAGACTTGATTTTTAAAAGCCCTTAGCTGCTTATAAAGACATACTTTAAATGTAAGGACATATATAGCTAAAAGGCAAAGAATGGAAAAGGCACATGAGACAAACAGTAACCAGAATGAATTGGTGTAGCTAATGTCAGACAAAGCAGATGTTTTTATAGTATGCATTAATGGTAACAAAATAGGGTTGTTTACACAATGAGATATCGCCTCACACCAGTTAGGATGGCCAACATCCAAAAGAGAAGAAACAACAAATGCTGGTGAGGATGCGGAGAAAGGGGAACCCTCCTACACTGCTGGTGGGAATGTAAGCTAGTTCAACCATTGTGGAAAGCAGTATGGAGGTTCCTCAAAAAACTCAAAATAAAAATACCATTTGACCCAGGAATTCCACTTCTAGGAATTTACCCTAAGAATGCAGGAGCCCAGTTTGAAAAAGACATATGCACCCCTATGTTTATCGCAGCACTATTTACAATAGCCAAGATATAGAAGCAACCAAAGTGTCCATCAGAAGGTTAATGGAATACTATTCAGCCATAAAAAGAAAACAAATCCTATCATCTGCAACAACATGGATGGAGCTAGAGGTTGTTATGCTCAGTGAAATAAGCCAGGCAGAGAAAGACAAGTACCAAATGACTTCCCTCATTTGTGGAGTATAACAACAGAGCAAAACTGAAGGAACAAAACAGCAGCAGACTCACAGACTCCAAGAAGGGCCGAGCAGTTAGCAAAGTGGAGGAGTGGGGGAGGGCGGGTGGGGAGGGAGGGAGAAGGGGATTAAGGGGCATTATGATTAGCATACACGGTGGGGGGTGTCATGGGGAAGGCAGTATAGCACAGAGAAGACAGGTAGTGACTCTGACATTTTACTATACTGATGGACAGTGACTGCAATGGGGTGGGGGGGGGAGACTTGATAATACAGGTGAATCTTATAAACACAATGTTGCTTCATGTGAAACCTTCATAAGATTGTATATCAATGATACCTTAATAAAAATTTTTTTTCCAAAAAAAGAGGGTAATTTCATAATTCTAAAAGGATTCATTCATCAGAAAGATATAACAATTTTAAAAATTGTATACATCTGCTACTGTAGCCTCAAATATGGCAAGAATTGGCAATACAAAAGAGAAATAGACAAACACAATTATAGTGAGATTTTCGCAATCCTCTCTCAGGGGTTAACAGAAGAAACAAACCAACAGTATCTATAGGATGAAAACAGCACAATTAAACAACTTGAGTTATATAGAGAACATTGCAGCCAGCAACTGCAGAATATATGATTAATGTAGTCAGAGCCATGGTTTTTTAAAAGACTGTTATTGAGGAACAGAGGGACCTCAAATTCACACAACACGGTGGGGCTCATTCATTGTGCGTTTACATCCACTGATCTGCGGCAGCCTGACAAATGGGTAAAGTAAGTTGAAATAATGCAAGAGTACATCATGGAGTATTTCTCAAATATTTGATTATTCTAAAAACATGCATCATGCAGATAAAAGAAATAGAGAAGGGATGGCATAATTTATCTTGTCATGGTCCTTGCTGGATGCAGACACTACTTGCTGCCAAAGCAGGGAAATGCCTGTGCCCAAAGTCATTGTAGGCCACTTTCCTGGGGGCATTAAAGGAAGTCCAGAGCTGACAAGAGCTCTTCACTGAGGACAAATAACCAGGACATCTATTCTCGGAGCCCTGCACAGGCTGCCCACACGTGGCATGGGAGGACGGACTGTGGAACATCTATGCCTCAGTCCAAAAAAGCCGCCTCCCCCCACAAGCAGCACAATTACTTCCTTGACCTGGTCACTGCCTGGCTTTTCACACGTTTGTTTCTACCTGTCTTTGGTTTTTTTTTTCTCAACCTTAAGTCTTTCTGAATTAATCAAGTGATAATTAGCATTTTAGTTGATATTTTTCCTTATTTCTAAAATAAATTATGTTTAATTGCATAAGTGATAGTTCCACTCTTATTGTATTTATTATGCCAAATAACATATAATAATGCCAAAAATACAATGTCCTCCTTGACTACCAGCCCCTTCCCACCACCACCAACCACCACCACTGCCCCAATTTCACTCCCCTCGCTGGAGATAAAACACCCAGCATGGACCCTTCGGACCTCTTTCAATATATTTAAAAGATACATGTTCCCATAAATATATAATTCTATGGTGATAGGTTTTACACAAATGGTGTCATGCCATGCACATTGTTCATCAATTTGCTTTATTCACTTAAAAATCTGACTTGGAAGTCTTTCACTGGCTGTATATACAGATCACAAACAATTCAGTAATGAATGCTCCTGTATATAAAACCTGGGGCACACATCCAAGTCTTTCCTTGGGACAGACATAAGGAAATGACACTTCTGTAAATGATAACGGCTTCAGCAAAACGATCATTCCCAGAAGGTCAAACCACTGCACCCTCGCACCCGTCAAAATGAGAACAGGTGTTTTTCCCAACCTTCACCACCACTGGGTGTCATTGGTTTCCCAGAAAATCCAACAGGCAAAAAATGGTGTTTCACTGTTTTAATTTTCATTTCCCTGAGTACTAGTGAGGGTGAGCAGTAATTTTTAAATGTCTGTTTTCTCTGCAGTTTCCTACATTTTATTCTACTGCTTTGATGGCTTTGTTTTTTCCAATTAAACCCACAGTCCCTCTGGAGGTTATTTTGACTGCATGTTTTAGTATGAAGAAAAACCCTAATCTTACTTATTTTTTCCAAGTGGGAAGTCAGTAATCTGCCCATCATTTATTGAAGATTCCCTGTTTTCCACAGTGATTTAACTTTCACCTAAAATCTATCTAATTTCCTTTATCATTGGTTGGCTTTGAAACTCCCTGTTCTCTCCCTCTGATCTATCACTATTCCAGAATTGTTTTAATTACTAACACTTGTATGTTTAATATCTACTAAGATGACACAGGCTGTTCTGTACATTTTTATTTCCAGATGAATTTAAGAATCTGCTTGACTAATTCCTCAAGAAAATTCCATTAGGATTTATTTAGGTTTCCTTTACTGTCATTTACTTAAGTTTTATAGTTTACTTCATATAAATTTCATATAGTTCTTGTTGGATTTCTTTCTAAGTTTTGTTTGTTTGTTTGTTTGTGGTTGTTTCTGGTTTGGGGCCGAGCACATACATTTGAATTCACAGCTGATGTGACTTTACTGCACTGCTAATTAACTACTATCCTAACCACAATACAAATTAAATCATCATTTTTGCTAGATAGTTTCCAAAATTCACTCAGTCATCATTAAATTATTGTAGGTCATGCTGTTCAGTGTCCTGGGTCTACATTTAGCAATTAAATTTGGTCTTTAAACAGATAATGGAATAATCCATGAGAACATTAGGTTTCTTGACTGTGGTGAAAGAACAGCAGACCCGCTTAAAGAAATTTTCTGTCCCAAACCTCCTCTGTGTTTAGCCCTCTGCCTTGTTTCAACCAAAGTAACAATGTTTGTGCTATTTCATACACAAGGGTTTTTTAGACCTTTTTATTTGAAAGCAAACTCCCCTGATGAAAAAAATTTTTTGTTTTAAAATCACTGTGTTATGGTATGAAACTCTGGAGACAACAGGCCATTTGTCCAAGGCTGGGACAAATTCAAGGCTGCTTACCAAGGAAACTGCTGGCTGGCCTGCCAAGAGCCCCGGGCTCCCCTTCCTTGCAGGAGTCGGTGGTCTCCTACCTGCTCACCTACTGTGCCTCTTCAAGGTGCTAAACTGGCCTTCACCCACCACCACCTGGTCTCTGAATTGCCAAAGTCAAAGGATTTGCTTTCCCTCAGCGATCTGGACTTCAGAGTTCTGAGTCTGATTATCAGAGTCCTGTCCTTTCTCAGCGCCTACCTGCAGAAAAGCGCTGGCTGCGACCAGGGGTATTTAGAAAAGACTGTCTAAGAACTGTATAATCGACATCCTCATCAAGAACTCTCCAGTTCTATTCTAAATGGTACGGACAGGGTAAATATCTTGGACTTGTGAATTCAATTCTGAGAGCGATCACCTTAGCTCAACTACATACTGTTCTCTGGTTTTGATTTAAAGTCATTCCAGGAGTCATGAATGAACCAGGGAACGAGTGAGCAAATCTAAGAAGGATCCAATTTGCAAAGCAAGAAAATAGGCTCTTGTCACCACAGGCACTTTTATTTAAAAGGCTGTTAGAAAAAGAACTAATAAACTTAAACTCTCCTCAATTCAGTTAAATTCCGCACAGCCAAAATAAAGTATAATTAACAGAAATACCTCAGTATTAGTTGGAAAGCTTAGGTTCTGCAAAATAGGAATTCAACATAGAAGTTGTTCTTAAATTAAGCATTATTTTTATCTTTAACAAGCCAAGATTCTAGAACTTCAAAGTGAGTATTCGCTACAAAGGGCTTTCTTTGTGCTTAATAAGAATGATTTAACTGATTTTAGGCATTACTTAACATTCTGGATTTTGTAACAGATGTAATGAAAATTTCAAGATAGATTTACTTTTCAATTAGGCCTTTACATTTGAAAAACTGCATATTTAAATTAATCATAAAATAAGGGGTATGTGATATGAGGCTGTCTTGCAAATGAGTTTCAGCTCCAGGCAAGTTCGCTATAGATTCACTGTGACCAGAGAAATTTACAGCAAAGGGTTCTTGGTGTGAAAAGGTCATACCCAACTTTATTTCCAGGTGGCAGGTCAGTCCCTTGGCACTGCCACCACTCCAGCCTCCGCTCTGCTCGCTACAGCCTTGCAGCCCCCCCACCCAGTCTCCGGCAGAACCCTGGGAGGAACTCCTTACATTAACACAATAATGTCTTATTGCCTAAAGGTGTGGAAGCGGTAGCATAGCAACAGGCCAGTTACATTTAAATTTCGTAAGGATCCTGGCCACAGGAACCCCACTTTATCCACAGAGGCCTACAGGTAATGTCCATTTCTTTCACCATAGAAATGAGCCAGAAAAGATATTATTAATTACTCACTATGTTTTTTAAAAATGTACTTCATGGCACTCCTTCCTCAACTCCATTGAAAAAGTTATTTTCCTACACACACAAAAGGGAAAAGAAGAAAGGGAGGGGTTAGACATAGAAAAGGAAGCCAGTCCCTTTAAGAATATAAAAGATTATCTTCCAAGATACTCTACCTACTGTATGTTTAAATGGGATTTCTAATATTCTAAAAATGGTAGAACCACTGGCTACAAGGTTTATGTCCCAGAACTTTCTGAGGGTGAGACAGACTCTGCTTTCTGTGCCACTCCCAGTAAAGTACAGCATATAAAGATGTTTGTTACACTTTCTTACAACATCGCTGTTTTAGCCCTCTTGGGGGAAATGGAGAGGCAGGTATTGTTATGTCTGTGCAGCTCCCTGGACACTAGACCAGGACTGGTTGAATTTTTTCAGTCCGTTTTAGGCATAGTCCTCCAGATTATTTCCTAAGGGTGATGTATAAGTTTTTAATACTGCATTGTTTTAGTGTTAGGTTTTACCAGGCTATGAAGAAGGAATTTTTTCCTCTACAGAGCAATATGAAAGTTTTATAGGGACCATTTTATATTTTCCATTCAATTTGAAGAGCTGAGACCTAACCATTTCCTATATACTTGGTCTTGACATCTTTAGGTAGACACAAAACCCATCAGAGGGAGCCCAAAGTTCTTGGTGTCTGGTTTCTCCCATCCTAGAAAGGCACAGGGAACCACCCACTTGCAGCTGGATGAGGGCACTGCCTGAGGGATGTATGAATCAGTAGGCTTTGGGGTTTTAAGGCATTTGGCATGGTAAATAGATAGGCGACTCTGTTTTATTGTTATTTTTGCTTCAGTATCTGCCAGGGGATTTTTAGAACATGCCAAAAACAAAACTCTTCCTAGCATATAGTTGAGGAAATGGACCTTCCTCCAGTCATTAACATTCCCTGGCTCTGAAGGATGACAGAAACACACACACGCATTCAATTCATCATCCTGCTTGCTTCCCTAATATTTCTAGGTTCATTAAATATGGCTGAGAAATTTCCAGTAGAAGAAACTGCAGATATTAAGGAGAGCCCTGTGGGAAGACCCCCTCTAGTTCCTCTATGATCAAAATATATCGAAGTAAGAATTAGCAGGTCAAGAAGGGACCAGCTAGACAAATTTGCACACATGTGGCATAGGGCATTGTGGGGAAGTTGGGGTTCCTATGGCCAGGATCCTCACTGAACTTAAACCACGTGATGATGTACTGGTCTGTTGCTAGGCTACTGCTTCCACACCTTTAAGCAATAAGCTATTATTGCACTATATAGAGAGCTCAGCCCAGGGCTCTGGGCAGAGGCAGACCCGCTAGTGCTTGACCTACCAATGGGAGAACAATCCAGGTAATAAACCCTTTCACCCCAAAGAACGTTTTGGTGTCAATTTCTTTGGTCACACTGAATCCATAGCGAACTTGCCCGGGGCTGAAACCCACTGGCAAGACAATTGGCATATTCAGCAGGACTCATTTTTGACCAAGGAAAAAGATAGGCTGACTTTATGGGAGGGGTGCTTCAGTGAGCTGCCCCTGTGAATGGGGAGACAGTGGATTGTCCCCCAGTGGGTATGTCATCTGAGATGGCTTGCCTCCTAGAGGACTGGGCCCCACCCCAGGACTGGAGGCAAGTGGAGGTGACACCTGAAGCTGTAGGGGTGACCCTTGGCAGCGGGTCCTGTGGGTTGGCTGCTTCTCACAGTATTAAAAAAGTCTATACAGAAGAGAAGGACACACTCCTGAAAAGGACCCAAGAAATGGCGGCACAAGAACATGAGCCGAAAACTGCTGTGGATTCCCTGAAGAAGGAAATGGCATTGATGTGAGGGAAGGCAACACAAGAACACTGGCAGTGAGGTGCCATTGAAGAGGTAAAACATTCCTTACAGAACGAAACAGCAGCACTGCCAGGTGCTCTGAAGGAGGGAAAGGCCATCAAGGAAAAAGACAAACTCCTGAGGGAAGCACAGGCAGAGGAGCACAAGAATGCCAGCTGAGAAGCATTGAGGTGAAGGTAAGGGAGCTTCTGAAGACAGGTAGCATTGCTGGAGGCACTGTAGACAAGGTAAAGGTTGTAGCAGAGGAGGCACTAGGGAGAGTGGAAAGAAAGTGCCATCAGCTCCAGAAATGGAGGAGCTGGGGAAGGATGAAGGGGTGGTGCCAGGGACACTGAACCCTCCTGTATTGAAAGCACGCCCAGTGGTTGTAAAGAAAATAAAGATGCAGCAGCCAAGGGTTCCCCAAGGAGAGGAGCAGCCCCTCCCCAGGTCGTGGAGCACTCTATGGTCCACCCTTATACTGAGGCTGAGCTGGTGGATTTGGGCCCCCAGTTTAGGCAGAAGCCCTCAGAGTCAATATCAGCTCAGCTCCTTTGTCTGTGTGACTTAGGGGTGGATGGAATTGTCTGTCGGGATCAGAGATGGGAAGGCTGTATTCCCTGACAGCTCAGCCTGCCTTGAGGCAGTGATTACAAAATGCACATCAGACCCCAGGAAATCACTCCTTCCTCAATTGGCTTATGGCTGCACTTCGTGCTGTGGGGCCCAATCTGGGTGATCTACCATCCTCCCCTGCTAGATGGCAGACGTATGCTGAGCTCCAACAGGTGCTATGGGAGCTAGGCATAAGAAATGCCATCCATAGCCCAGAGAATCATGGCCCAGATGAGGATCCTTTCACTACAGGGATGGGAAATACTGTGCTTCAAATGGCTCTGACTTCCCTCTTTGGGTCTCTACTGGCCATTCTTGCCCCTCACTTTGGGAAGCCCAAAAGAGAGGTTACACGTAAAGTAGCAGACTTAAGAGAGGCTGAAACAATGAGAACATGGAAAGAAATAAGGTCTGCTACTTACAAGAAGAATTTAATGGGCCCCATGAAGGTTACAAAAACCCAGATGTGGGTTGATTTAATATGGGCAGGAGCAGATGGAAGGAAGCTAGACAGGAAGTAAAATAGGATCTTACTGGAGCTATGGCAACAACTGAAACCAGAGCAGCAGTTCCACCATTAAGACCAAAGAGGCAGAGGTCAGAGACAGAGCCACAAGTCCGGCCTGTGTGTTTGCAAGACTTCCTGCTGAAGAGTGAGCCAACCTCACTCAAGCCCACATAGGAAGATGATTGGGGAACACTATTTGACTGAGGGGAAGGTCAAGGTACCTGCCCTGAGGGACCAGTGGGGACCAGAGGCCACATGTTGAAATAGCTATCCATTGGTCCCCAGTGAACATACAACATGTCCTGGCTCTGGTGGACACAAGGGCTGAATGTTCACTGATTCATGATAACCCTGAGCGGTTCCCCAGGATGTATACAAGGGTAAGGCTATCAGAATGAAACAAACCCAAATCCCTTTGGGAATAGGGCATCTACCCCCAAAAGAGGATACTGTGTATATATCTCCTATCCCTGAGTATATTTTGTAGATATCCTGCAGGGTCTATGGTTGCAGACCACTGCAGGTGAGTTCAGACTGAAAGTATGTGTGGTGAAGGCAGTTCTGAGGGAACATACTAGGCACCTAGACACCCGCCAATAGCTTTGCCTGTGCCTTGGCAGGTGACTAATACCGAACAATACAAACTGCCTGGAGGGCATAAAGAAATTGGAGAAACCCTCCAGGAGATGGAAAAGGTGGGTATTATAAATCCCACCCATAGTCCTTTCAATTCCCCAGTGGGGCCAGTAAAAAAGCCAGCTGGCTCCTGGTGTTTGACTGTGGATTACAGAGAACTGAATAAAGTCTTACCCCCTATGCATGCTTCTGTCCCCTCTATTGCAGGCCAGATTGATATCCTCAGCCATGAACTAGGAACACAGCATTATGTGGTAGATCTTGCTAATGCCTTCTTTTCCATTGACATTGAGCAGGAAAGTCAGGAACAGTTTGCCTTCACGTGGGAAGGACGGCAATGGACTTTCATTGTCCTCCCACAGGGATACCTCCACAGCCCCACCATCTGTCATGGACTTGTAGCCCAGGACTTGGCTACATGGGAGAAGCCGCCAACGGTGCAGCTGTACCATTACATTGATGATGTCATGCTCACTTTGATTCTTTCAGATCCAGAGGGTGCAGCACCTAGACTGCTGCAACACCTACAGGAGAAAGGATGGGCTGTGAACAGCACCAAGGTTCAGGGACCTGGTTTGTCTGTCAAATTCTTGGGGGTTATCTGGTCGGTAAGAACAAAGTTATAC